>JAOANR010000014.1:25737866-25777452 GCA_030278955.1 Hygrophila difformis
GTATTAATGGGGGAGGAAGAATCGCCGGTCAAGGAAGCAAGCTATTCTGTATGCCGGCGCCGATGGCTGATTGGGGAAGATGGAGCCGCTTCTCCGCCCGGTAAAACACCGCTGCTTTGCCTGGAAGAAACCCTTGGAGTGAGAAGAATTTGACCTACTAATAACTAATGTGAGGATAATATGGTAAATAAATTTCAAAACTCAATCGTGATTTGTTTTCAGCAACCAAACATAGCTGCAAGAAAACTGCGTCTTCCACAGCCTAAAACGCTGATAATAGATTCTTAGAATAACTTAACCAAACAGGATTATTTAATTATTTACGTTTTGAAAACGCAATAATCAGATAATCTGTTTCCTATCGCACAAACAAACACTGTGTTTAACTGTTTATTATGAGTACTTTTTCTATTTTGTTTATTGTTATGTTATAAAATAAAATGTCATAAAATAAAATGTCAACACAGAGAGTTGGGCTGATGTGTGGGCTGTAAGTCTTAATGTATTGGGCTGGGTTGGTATGTAAGTCTCAAGAAATCCAGTGTTGTAACTATTTAAATAGTTTGAACTTTGAAGCCATGTTTTATGGTTTATACTTTTTGTATGTAACATTACTAGCTATTATAGTGTACTAGTATATATACAGCCTCCATCCTTTATAATTAGAGATTGGTACTTTTTTTAAAATAAATAAATAAATAAATAATTGGATCTAAGACTAATATCTCTACGATCAATTGGACATTGAAGGATTTTCTATTCTAAAACAAAATTATGTATACACAAATGCTCGAATCCGAGACATTTGCTTAAATTGTTACAGACTCATACCATTAAGACCAATCTTTTAAATTGAAATGTATAGACTATTTGTTGCATTAATTATGATAATATTAAATCATTCATGATACCCGATATATATGGTAAATAATCATGTACCATAGTAATACCTCCATTTTATGAGTTATTGGTAATTTCCATGATCAATTTCAAGTTTTTTTGTTTCAAAAAAGTGATTGATTGAGTTGGTCACTAGGTTGTCAATCCACCAAATTAAATAACATTTGAAAATTTATTAATTATACTCTACGCCAAAAAGAAATTATTAATAATACTAAAACCATATTCATAAATTACTAAACTCAATTCTAAAATATCATGTGTAGTAAGCTAGCAACCCACCAAAGTTTTCCTTTAGTAAATGTTGATTTGTGCATTCTTACACTATCACGTGATATATATTTACTAGTTAAAGACCTGTGCGATGCACAGCGTAAAAGGGATGTACAACTGCCTATGGAGAAAGAAAAAATAATAATAGGTAAGTGTATGTGAGTTCCTATCTACAACAATTTGTTTCCAATGAATTTGTTTCCTAATTAAGAGGATAAGATTATTATACGGATAGAGTAATAATGATCTAATTTCAAATATATTGTCAACTGCTAATGGATTGAGGAGGTTGGAAGCGGTGAGTGCAGATCCACCTTCAGATCCTAAAACCAAATTAAACTTCCCATCAACAAATTAAAGTAAGAAAAAAAAATTAAATGTATGTTTCAGGTGACTGACATAAAAAAATCAAATAAATGTATGTTTAACATAAAAAAATGTAAATAAATGTATGTTTTAGGCGACGAATCTAATTACTAATCTAATTACAAACAGTAGAAATAAAAACAACTGAAATTAATAGTGTCCTTAAAGTAATTGGCACGGAAGAGCTACTAACTTTTAGATAGTTGCAAGACAGTTTATTATTAGTGGTTTTGTTTGGGAGGAAACGAAGAAAAGCCAAACTCTTTTATTTCCACAAAAAAGCACATGAGACCATCAGACATGTCAAGTGGTAGATACCTATGCCATGGGCCAAAAAATTTAAAAAAGCACTAATAACATATATCTGCATGAACATTACATCTACAGATACACACATAGAATGTTAGATTCCAATAATAAAAATAATTCACCTTTTCTGATTCGTCTTCTCTCATAACCTATTATATTCTAAGTGAGGGCTTTGAGACTGTTTTGAATGATCCATCAGTAGGCAGATGAATTTTACGTTCCATTTCCGATGGAAGTTAGAACCTAGTTAATGCCTCAATTGTTTGTTACAGGCTTGCAAATCAAAATCCAAATTTTGGCAATTCTAATAGTTTCTTATCCTTATATAGTAAGGATGTAAGATCGTAATGGGGCTCAAAATTGTTGAGAATTTTACTTGATATGATACGATAAAGGAGAATGCTATGAATTACTCAGCAACACATCTTAAGTTTTTACGATTTTATTTTTGAGAAGTAATAAGTTGTTATCATTTGGGTGTGATTCTTTCAAGAAACTGTTGAAAACCTAAAATCATATTGTACCTTTGTACAAGGGCCATCATACAAGGGCCATCATATTCTACAGTCTGAATCCATGGCAAAAATAAAAAAATTAAAAAAAAACTTTCCTGAAAATGGATCATATTGGCATATTGCATACCTCAGCTTTGCTGTTGGAGTGACTGAATATAGTTGATAATCTCGTCAAGCATCATCGCTTTCCCAGTAATCTTGAAGGCAAAAATGATCCAAGAATTTACACATTGACTCAAATGAAAGGAGTCTAAAGCTAAAATTGAAATGAGAAGATAGTGACCTTATTGCATCCAGGGACCAATCCTTGCAACAACCTCATTCTTTCACTAATTCTTTCTCTCCTCACCTGTATCCAATCCAAACAACTTTTACACCTTGTTCATCTATATGTATTGATTTAATTTGAACATATTAAGGTACCCTTTCAGGAAGGCTGTGACTATTTGTTGCCTGTCCCCTTTTGGCTCTAACATGAATGTAATTCTCTTTAGAAGGCTCTGCACTATTGGAATCCTTGACTTGCTCGTTTTCAGATGCAGATTTTTTTGCCAACATTTGATCCCAACTTCTGCTGCTTCTCGTCATCTTTAGACAATTCAGTTGTGTCCCTTGATGGATCATTCTGCAATTTTTCTTCAGCATTCTATATGATATGGAAAGAGAATATAAAGGTAAGACAAAGATAGCCTATAAGAGGGGTTGATACAAAGATAACAGTTAACAAGTTACCTCAACTGAAGCTTTCCATTTCCTCCTTCCTTGTGAATGATCCTGGCAGTGATCATCTGATATGCTTGTTGAGGGCATTTGAGCGGCAAGCCAGTTATTGTTGACAAAATCTAAGTGACAGCGCTTGTTGAGGGCATTTGAGCGGCAAACCGGTGCCTGTTGACAAAATCTAAGTGACAGCCAAAGCCTGAATGTAGGTGAACGCATTTTGGATAAGATGATCAAAAATTTAAGCGCTACTGCGAGAAACAATTAATGACCTATATGGTTGACTATGAAACAACACTCATAGTATTAATTTACTTAAATTGAATAATCAACCAAGCAACACCACGGCGCTCAAATCAATACTACATTCATTAATTTAATTACGACAGCAGTGTTATACGTATTATGAAAATTGTATACCTCAATTACACCAGTGGAGAAGAAAATTTCCGAGCTTCTGAACCTTTTTGCCGGAGGTATAGATTACTTTTGAATCAAACAATTCCAAGCATGAATTTCCCTGTACCTCATTAATAAAGAAACATAACTTAATTATTCAATTAATGTATGACTACGATTCCAGGTGTTCATATAGAAAACAAAGAAAATAACATATTAAGCTGAAAAGCTCATCAAATAAAATCAAAATAGAAGTTAAAGAAAAGAAGCCTCCAATTCTGCTTCTCTATTAACATCATGAACAAGTAAAACAAGTAAAAGAACCCTAAACTATATTAGCTTAGGCTCGTGAAATAAAGCAATGAACGGGGAAGAAGACGGCGATGAGATATAAATTACTGAAATTCAAGGTCGAAAGAGAAAGAAATTGATCTCAATTCAGGAGTAAAAATTGGTTGGAGATGGGTAGGGTAAAAATCAGGGATTTGGGAGTTCAAATTTGGGGATTTGCCCCCAAATGCCATGTTGGATCTTCAAATATGCATCCCGACAAAAACACCTGCCAGTTAAGCCACCAGGTCATGAGAAACATCGTGTTTTTGTAAAATCAGTGTACACTTCAAATGCAGGCTTTCAACAGCTTTTCAACTGGACCTTAGTTTTACTATCTTGTTAATAATAATAATTATACGGAGCCTTGTTAGATAGGCATTGTGGCCCTTCTTCCCTAGATTTTTATTGAAACAAAAGCATAATTCTAATTTGTAGAAATTTGTACCTTAGAAAATTAAAGTCAATATTCAATATCTAATAAAGGCATAAATCATTTAGGGTACAGTCCTATTTTTTCTTCAATCAGATAAGTAAATTAAAAACTTCCAGATATATGAAGACCAAGACCCAATGATATTGAGTAAACTCTCTTACCTATTCAATAAATTACCATTGCAACCTAAATTGAGAATAAGAAACATGAAGCTTTAATAGTATGATAGTAGCACCTGTTACCAAATACAAGTCCCACACAAAGAAATCAACTTAACAACTGAAGGATATTTTAGGAAAGAAACCAACCTTTTTGGTGCCTGCAGCATCTTCTGCTTGTTTTACCAGAGCAGTACCTTCGGTTGTAACATGCTGCAGTTGGGAAAGGATTAAATATGTTTTATGAAATTAGTAAAAACTGAGTTGCATGATTTTTTTAAGCTGAACTCTAAAAAATCCTGCTTACAAATATTTGCAACTGGCTCCAAACCACGAAGAATTTTGGAAAAGAGCCTATACATCCTTGACAAATCCCCAACCTGGTGAGAAAAGCATACCAGGATTTATTAAAACAGTCAGGCCAGATAGAGCACCCAAATTCATACAAGACTACAGGTCATCAGGCACAGTAAGTTAGAATCAGGAGGCTGAACAAACTTTGAAGGTAGAAAATACCTAACTGAACAACACTAAAAATAAGCCTAATCAAACTGTACCTTGCGTCAAAATTATAAAGTAACATATCAAAATATTAATCACGAAATATTAATAATTCAAACATTGCCACACAGAAAAAATTAACCACTGTTATACATATAAGACCAAACAAAACCAAGCATATTGGAGAAAACTACAATACATCCAAGCAATTATATCCAAGCACAAATTGTGTATCGGAAAACACAAGGAATCAACTTTTGAGACCACAAAACAAACCTCACTGATGACTTCAACTAATTGTTTTGCAGCCTCAATCTGCTCACTGGTTCCATCAATTTGCACTGCCCTCTCTTTTGATGTATCACCAGGTGGCAAGAGTAAGGGTATAACCTGCAATAGCGGAAAAATCAACACTTGTAACTTGGAAACAATCATTATTCCAACAACACAAAGCAACCTAACCAGTGAAGAGTAAAAAAAAACACAAGATGCCCTATATAGAAACCTAAACCACAAAATAGTGCAGAAATAGGCAAGCTGACCTGAATCCGAACTCCAGTTCTTGCCTGCATATTTTTAATAGTTTCACCTCCTTTACCAATAACAAGACCAACCTGAAAATTACAACCGACTAAATGAATACTAATGAAGTTCTAAATATCAAACCCACCAATAAAATTACAAATGTTACCTTATTATTGGGAACCTGCATCACAAACTGATCTGCTCCAGGTTGTTGTCCAGTTAACCGCCGAGATGCACCTCCAGAACCACCTGCTTCTGCCCGTGTCAACACCAGCACACCATTAAAATTGATTACATATAACACTTTTACTAATATGATCCATCTAAGGCATAATCTCAAGTTTTCAACAACAAAATCGTCAGCAAAGGAGCAAGAAATCTCATTGGTTCTGATGTGTGAATAAAAAAATAGTAATATACAAATTTAAAATTAAGTTACAATGCAAATGCAGTAACAAACGTATCATTCTTATATAGTACTTCAGAAAGAACATCATTTATCAACTGCTCAGCCCTGGCTATTTGATCTGGGGTACCCATAAGTTCCACCCCTCTTGTAGCAGAATTAGGATCAGAGACTGTGTCCCTAGTGACTTGAATCTTAGCTCCTGACTAACTCTGAAGGTATTTGATGGTCTCCCCCCCTTTCCCAATAATAACACCAACCCTGCCATTTCGTATCTCTATTTTTTTGCTTCCGGGATAACCACCAGATGATGAAATTGGGGGTGGAGCGCTATGACCCAAACTAAAAGGCTTCTGATCACATGTACAAAATCATAGGGCAAAGAGGTATAATTCTCATTGGCTCAGATAATCAGAAGCTTCTCAATAGGTGAATATAGTGCTTATACGCATTTATGTAACCACAAAAGCTTCATATTGACCAGCTGCTGATTTAAAGACAGATGATCCTTTTTTACTCAGACTCCTACTCCATTCAATAGAAGCTGTCAGCAAATTAGGGTGCCAGCTGCAAAAAAGAAAATGTATGCAAGTAAAACAACAAGGCAAACAAACTGGAACAAAATACATTTTCCTAATCATAATCAGCTGCAAATCAGGGAAGAGTTGATCCTTCTCTCGACTCCTACTCCATTCAAGAGAAAGCTGCAAAAAAGATATAACATATTGTGTTATTGGCTTCTTACTCTTGAAGCTTGGGAAGAGAATTACTCAGCAGAAACTTACTTTACTTTAGCAGGACTAATGAGGCAGGATGAAGTCTCTATTATCTGTTTGGACAATGAACAACCTCTGCAGGAAGAGGAATGGTCAGAAACACTACAAAATGGAACTACAAGGAGGATAGTCAACCATCTGATGACAGAAGCAGCATAATCAATCAATTGTGTATTCAAGACAATAATAACAAATGGTATGCCATATAAAGTAATAGCCTTTCCTCGCCAAATTAAAGATCATGGCAAAAAACAAATGCATGTAATATATAATCACCTGCTCAAGTAAAAAATCCTATATAAAAACATACCATTCCACAAACACAATCAGTTCACAGTTCAATGTTCAGTAACATGACTCACCACACATTCCTGGAAATGACTCCCCAAAGATTTTAATGCATCTAAATCTTTATTAGCAATATGAATTGACATATCTGGAGATAACACAAAAGCATCATATATTTATGTAAGCAAGCCAAAATGATTTAAACGGACACACACACAAACTATATATATACTTAAGGCACACAAAATATAGGGCCACTATAGACGAATATAAACCTACCGAAATTTGAAACACCATTGAAAGGAAAACCTGCATGCCATACTTATAAAAGTGCACACAGTATCAATTCGAAAATGGCAATACCTAAAGTTGGGGAGCAATACCTTGGTCAGAATACTGCCTCCTTTGCGACGAAGCATAAGACCCAATTCTTTGTGCACTTCCAAAAAACAATCCGCAGCGGAAGTCATTCTATCCATTTTCGAATTAAGCGAATGCATATTGGAATTATATTCACGTCCCTGCTAGGATTGAGCAAAAAAATTGTTAGATTTAATCGTTCATTGAAGCATGGCGGATCCCTGGTCAAATGAAAATTTGACACACATTGTCCAGGAACTATAGGTGTAGGAAACTGAAAATTATTTGTCCAGAATAGAAAATAGTGTTCAACAGTGGGGGAATCCAAGAGCATACAAGAATACCAACATCATCTGGCAGAAAGATTCAGATAAAGAACATCAGTGTGGCATTGTCCTTGATGTGTTGTGTAGAAAAATCATATAACAGTTAGTACTTTATTTACTATATTCTTATTGCAATATATAAGTAGGGTACTTTGTTTTACACTAAATGCATTATCTGGAGATTCCAAACAATCAGCAGATAATTCATAATACTCAAATGGGCATACACATAAGAGATCTCAATAAAGATTAATGATAGAAGCATTTTCACGGTATAAGGCAACCTCGTATTTCCTGATTACAAATTTTTTATCAGCATTTTGGAGATAAAAAGCTATAGAAAGCAATCGTAGACAAATCCACTTGCCTTGGCAAACTTGGAATGCTGGCGGATCTTCAAGATATCAGGTGAGGCAGGTGAAACAACTTCTTCTGCACAACGAGTTCTTAATGATCATTAAAATATATAGCCATTTTGAAAAATTCAACAGTTAGCGGACACCTTACATTAAAAAATTCACTTAATGGAGTGTTCTTCTGAGCTTGTGGCTTTGGAACATTATCCCATATCTTTTATAAAAGGGAATGATATGGAAAATTAGAGGAGAAGCATTAAAAACAATCACATATAGATCCATAAATAAACGAACAAAATATTTGCATGCGGCATACCTTCTGAATGTCTTCCCTTAATTTTGTCTCCAAGTTCGCGATAGGCATCTGCAGCAATGAAGGGGTGTAAATAAGCATGCCTTATTAAGTTCATATATTTCATGGGATTGAAAGCACAGATAATATAGTATACTGTAAACTACCAAAAAGCAGCATAACGAACATACCTTTATTGTTTTATCACGAATAACAAACATGAAAGTGGTCTTGCGATGACGACTGAATAATCTCAGCATGGCCTTGTCAACACATAAATAAATCAATAATTTGTCCACCTAAGGCACGTGAGCAAAACACGATGATGTTTTTACCTGAAAGACTATTTTTAGAAGGGGCCTATTTGTTGCGTGCTCACGTCCAATATCAGTGCACCACCTTAACATAAGATTTTATCCAACAGACCTTCTCAGAAAGAAACAAGTTTCAGCCCAAAAAGATGTCAATGACTGAATAGAACACACTTACATGTTTATCATCACTACATCAAAAATGGCAAGAGCAAAAAGAGCACTCTGCTTTTTAAATGCAGTATCATCCTGAATATAAAATAGATGTCAATTAAAATGATGAGAAAAAGAAAGATCAGACATATCTAGTAACACTATCATTATGAGAACACTCACATCAAGTAAAATAGCATTCAATTATAAGTCCATGCAGCCGTTTAGTCCCTACTCAACAAATATAAACTTCCATTTGAGGAGAGCATCTCAATAAAAACCGAATATGGTCAAATGGCTTTGGAACTAACCGCTGCAAATACATAAACAATTTTAGGTTTTAATAATGGCTTTGTATTGAGATATTTATGGCTGCATCCCAAAGCATATGGACCGAGCAGAACTCCTCCCTGCAAAATAAAGTGCCATAAGTTAAAAGCTATAGGTTCTATAATTAGGTCTTAAGATGTGAGATACAGAGGGCTTACCACAATCTCAGCAATGACTCGGGGCTGCCTTAATGGCCTGAAAAGATATGCAAGAACCCGTGTTAGGACCACTACCAGGCAGATTTGTACGATCACAAGAGGGAGCGCGTAATGGAGAGAATTATCCGCTTGGAAGACCCCATTTCAGGTAGCCTTCATTGACATCGTTGGGCAAGTCACCGTGGAATTTGTCGCCATTTCGCAGAGAATACACCTCAGTGGGATGTGAGAAAAAACTTATATCGATTGATCAACGCCTGCACTCTACAATCATTATACTAAGATCAATTTGGTATTAATAAATAAATATTCAAGCAAAGAATCTATGTTCCAAAGGTGAACATGGCTTACCTTGTGATTGAAAACAAAACTATGAATATATATCAAGGTACAGGTACAATAAATCGGAAAAATCGAAATAAAGGAGAAGTTAGCTTTCATTTTCATCAAAGGTAACATGGAATACAGACATAAAGCTTTTCATCTAAGACCACAACCTCTTCCGGACAGGCAAATAAATAGCATATCGAATGTAAACATAGTTTCAATATCCTCAAATTTCAGCCTGTCCACCAGAGACCAACACTACTGATTGAATCGAGCACATACCACATTGTTGCCCAAAAGTCATCACATAGCACAAAAACATCCTTTTCGAACATAAAACAGAGAGGTTGGAGAACCAAAGTAGTCAACATGGATAAAAAAGAATATGCACTGACAAAATGTACTTATCGACACACTTAATTGATCAAGAATATTTAAATTGAATTCTTCTGAAATCGAAGTCCCCAAACCTGGCAAACAATAAAAGATTTTTCAAAAGCTATCAAGGAGATTCTACATAATTGCCAACTTGACATGGAACACATTCCATAATTGCCAACTTGATAGCCAATTTCTTTGGTTTGAGTTTTTCAAGGGTGTTCTACATACAAAAATCATGCAGATCTGATTGAAATTTTGTTTGATTTTTTTCAATTTGTTTGTCGATCTGGATGTATTTTGAGAATATCAATGCAAGGTATGTAGTATGTACAAGGAATAATGAATGAAGATGTGGCAGCAAGTGAAACTACCAAGCACATATGACAAGATATTCATGGAAAAGGGATAAACATGCATGTGGTGGGAAGAGCCAGAAGAAGCTACAAAATCAAATGACAGGACAGAGCAGGTGGCACAGCTCATGTCTGCAGATGCATCTATCAACAACACTACAGTTTGAACGCCAAACTTTGTATATACTTTGGCACAATCTGTGCTCAGATTATCAGAATAGATTCACATAGCATCTTTCTATGTATCTTGTGAACATGACTTTCAATCCAACTCCGGACTTAATGGAACACTATACGGTAAACATGAACTTAAATACCAAGGAACTACCACCCAAGAACAAAGGAAACATCATTAACCACTCCATATATTACACTATTCTTGTTCATAACCACATGTTAAGCAAAGGCATTGATGCAAGCAAATTATAGACTAACCTTGGGTAGGTAAGGAACATAGCCAAGACCCATTGACTTTCCTCGTAAAACAAACACAACAAGTTAGCAAACCATTCTACACCCAAGAAACCATCCACAAAGAAAATAAAATTGAAGAATTCTACCAAATAGCAACAACAGCAATACAAGAGATCATTTTCAAACAATGAGTATTCAAAATGTTAAACTAACCTTGAATATGAACATTAGAGATCCAACAACCTTTAAGTGGTAAGTAGAAAGTGAAGGATCTCTAAAAATTCGCATCAGGGAACTAATAGCAACCTGAACCAAATCTGTGTAACAGGAAGCAAACAGAAGAGTATTGTAACCTATAATTAAATTACCACTTAAAACAAGCATGTCACAATGAAACACACACAGTGGAATAATAATCTTCTGATGTAGCAAAAGATGGCCAAAGATCCATTGGTAGCTCATCCAACGAACAAATACGCTGACCAGCATCACCAGCAGCACGATTAACTTCACCATGTGACCCTGGTAACCTTAGCTGATTTCGTTTATCCACATGGGGGTCTAACGCACCCATTATTCCGAGAACCTACACGTCAGTAAGAATGATTTAAATCCTGACGAATGAAGAAGCCAACTACAGTTTAAACAAATGATGTAACAAGGAGGCAATGACTGGAAGGTTTAAAAGACAGAGAAAGATTAAACCAGAACCATTATCACTACCATGCTCACAAAATCTAGGATTTCCAGAACCACCAAGGTCACCCTGGTGATGACCAGCTCTGAAAACTGGCCAATCTAAACCCAAGAACATTCATTCATACCTTTACACAGTTATGAAAGAAACAAGGATATAGTTAAGTAGCTTTACACAGTTATAAGATGGTAAAGGATACTACTGTTGAAATGAAACACATTGAATGCCTCATACCCAGTTAATTGTGCCTGCTGAAATAGAAAGGCCCTTTTCCTTGAATACATGAAGAGATTCACTCGTAAGCATTGACTCATCCACAACACTACGACCTGCTAGGACTTTCCCCTGTGTAAACAACATTAATGCTGTAAATAGACATATCATTGTGTGTAACCAGAAAGATAGGCATTAAACAAAAATCAACCCGGAAATATAATCATTCTGGTGTTTCCTTCAATTTGGGCAAGTATTCATCATTGGAGAATGATTATAGGTACAAAGAGATTTCTTTGTAATACGTTTCTTTTAGAAGTCAATTCTTGTTTATTTGTGTACATTTATTTTGAAATCATTAGTATCCCATAAAAAATTTTGCACCCCCTCCCACTTCATTTGGAAAATTAATTAACAACCTTTCTCAGCAAAATCAGTGTCATACAGACTCAGGGAGGGTATAATTTGAGATTCTCAGCATTTATTGTGATATATAACAATATAATTCAACATAAGCAGACTGCTATCACACAGAAGAGTTCCATAGGCTGCTATAAAATTATCAAATTTTGCAGCATAAAATATTAAAATGTTCAGATAGAAAAAACTTACATCCACAGGAATTGTTTCTCCAGGCAAAACCATGATTGTATCACCAATTCGAACATCATCAGTAGGAACTTCAATGCACATTGCATCAGGGCCAAGAACATTGTCTTCAGCGACATCACTTCCAGAGGAATCAATCACAAGTCTTGATTTAGTAGATATAAGTGACTGCAGAATAACCCAAACATCACTTTATGGGAGAGATATCAACAACAGCAAAGTTTCCATGTACATCTTTGGTTTTACTTTTAGTCGCACATAATTAGTCCCACAAAATACTCATCTAGACCGGAACATGCAAAACTAAAATATGCATAGCACACCAAATGCAAATTTGTGGACACCTTTAACTTTCAGTTGTGAAAAATGAATTAAAAAAATACATTCTAAAGAATAATAATAATTTTTTTTAAAATTTCTTTTTAGTATTTCACAATAGAACAATAAAGATACCTTTTGTTTAGGCAGCCTGCGAAGCATGAAAAATTGAACTTATTCCTCCGGATCAGAGCACACAAAATCTTTAGAATTGCAACCTGAAACCATAAATCCAGCCACCCATGATATCGATGAACATAATTGTGCACGCCATGCCAATTTATTTTAAATGTGAAAGCGAGGGAACGAGTATGACAGGTGAATTCTTAAAGAAACCGAACTAATTACAAAGTAGCAAAACAAAACTTAATAATAAGAAATGAGCAGCTGACATAAATGAAATATATGAGAGATGCAGTCAACTAAAACATATAGTCAACAATAATTGAAGCAGCAAAACGAAACTTAATAATAATTGAATGATACCTGAACACATACATTCAATAACAAGCTATTAACAACGACCAAGCATATGATTGCAAGAGCTGACAAATTTCGTAATGCATTCAACTGGAACATTGCAGTGACATATGAGAAATTACTCTATTAGATTATAAATGGTCTAACAAAGTGCAAGAACCGTTACTCAAATTTCGTCAGAAGTTGCAATTCACATATTCCACAACAGGCCTGTGCAACAAATGTAATTGATTCCCAAATACCAATATTACCAAATGCTACACATGACAAGCAAGCATCAACCTGAAGCGCTTTCTCCTATTCCGAATAGCAGCAACATTTCCAATCCATTATAACCTGCAACAGAAAGCATCAACCCCAACAGCTGCGGTAAACCAGAGTAATTTACTGGGATTTCAACAACAAATACACAAGGAAGATGAAGAAATAGCGTGTGAATCAGTGTTCAATTCATCAAGGTTAATGTTGATAGGAAAACATCACAGCCCTAATCACAGCCCTAATCAACCGCAGGCTGCGTGGTTCGGGAACGCAGGCCAGAGAGGGTTGAGGGCATGCGATGGGCAGCGGAAGGCACCGCACAGACCGGAGCTAGGCACGGGGATTCTACGCGGTGGTGGTGCCTTGGGATTGCGAGCATATTTTCAAAGCAACACAAATAGGCCCAGAGCAAACACGGACCAAAAAAAGAAACGGTAGAAGGAAAATGGAACCAGACCAAAAAAAAGGCAACGGGCGCAAAGCAAATTATTTTTGCAAGTAGACCACAGAAGAACACAGCCAAGCAAAAATAGCTATTAGAAGGGCCACCAGGCCGAAGCGGCGACGACAGGGACGGTAGGTGAAATGGGCGAAGTCGGCGCTTACAGACGCAAGCAAGCTCCGGGATGGGAACCCAAAAAATTGGCGACAAGGCATAAGATCGGACCGAAAAAGAGCAAAAACAAAAAATCAAACACAAATTTACCATTAGCAGAGAGAAGGGAGCGAATATCTTACACTGCTGTCAAGTGGAGCGATTCCTTCTGGCTGAAATCCAGGGTTGGGAGCGAAACGAAATAACTTCGATTTGGCGGCGGCAGGCGGTCGGGTTTCACGACTGAAAATGCATCGATTTGGTGCGGTGGAATTAGGGTTTTACCGTGGCAAGCCCTGGTAGGCGTAGGGACGCCGCCGCGTTGGTACAGGGCCAGCGGCATGGGAATTAGGGTTGAGGAGGAACGGATGCAGTGTGAGACGGATTAGAAGAACGAAGATGGAGGAGGGCTAGCAGAGAAATCGAAAAAGGGAGGTGGGGGAGTCTGCAATCGATTTTGGAATAAATCAGGGATGGAGGTGGAGAAATGACACAGAGCAGTGGAAGACAGTGAAGAATGACACATACCCGACCCGCCTGGCCAAACTCGGGTGAGATCGAACGGTCATAAACAAAAATTGAAGACTGAATCCAACGGACAAGATTGCAATTCAACTGGACAGTTAGCGGCTCTCCCATTTATATAGTATTAATATATATGCTTTCTCAAAATTACTGAGACTTTGGTACACACTACATAAAGAAGTACTCCCTCTGTCTCATTTAAGTTGTCTTGTTTCATTTCTGCACACAATCCAACACACTTTTTCAATCCTTAATATATCAAAATATGTACAACAAAAAATTATGTAAGATATATATTCTAAAACTACATGATTATATGATTCTATCAAGACCCAACTTGACTATTTTTTTCAAACATATAATTAGAATAAAATTGAGTCAAAGTTAAACAATGAACAGTGCCAAAAAGTCAAACCAGACATCTTGCCTGGGACGGGGGAGTATTACATATAGCCCATAACATAATGGTCGTCTTTTGACTAAAGAGTAATACGGCTTGATGTGATATTACATTAAAAAATTTAGGCAACTTGGCTGGCTACTTGCATCATAAATAAGCCTAGTTAGTGTTTGAACTTCCAAGCATAGTTGTTAAGATTCCGATCCTGATCTTAGGATCTTACGATCTTACGATCACACCTCTCTAAAATGATCCCGATCCTTGTAGCATCTTAAAATTAGTAAGATCCTGATCCTGATAGTAGAAAATATTACGATCTTATGGTCATACTCCCTCAAACGCTTCTACGATCTTACGATCATACCCTCTTAATCGCATAAAATTTTTGTAGTATTTTATGATTTGGGATCAAAGTAACTTTTTTCCTTTAATTGTAAACTTAAGAGCTTGTATTTCTTATGTATGATGTATAAAAAAAATAATATGTATGTACGTGGAAATATTTTATGTTTGATTGTGATGTTTTATACTATATTATATTAATTATCTTGCAAGATTCATAAACACACGAAATAATGCTTTCACTTGTTAGTATGCATAATTGAGTTTATCCATTTTTGAAATTTCATAAGATCTTAGGATCCCGATTCAATCCTACGATCTCGATCTTGCAAAGAGAAAAACGATCCCATATAGGATCCCGATCTTAACAACCTTGCTTCAAGTGCCAAAAATTGAAGTGAAACCACCACGCACGGTCCTTTGCCATTTCCATATAATCTGAACACATTGAAGTGCCACCGTGGCAGGTTGGGTTGGGTCAGCCCTCAATTGGGTTGGGCTAACGCTAATGGTTTTCCTCCAAATGGAGTTGGTTAATGGAAAGAATGAAAGATTGATGGTACAAAGCTTAATACTTATTTATACATATTTTCTCCCTAGATTGGATGATGATTTTTTTAATTTACTAATACCATTATAACTAATATGGCCGTATTTTGATATATAGAGTTAGGCTGGCGATGTGGAATTTTGATGGTTTAATTTGACCGTTCTTCCATAAATTTGTCAATTACACGTATAGAAGAAAAAAAATGTACAATAAGGGGGAATAGAACAAATACGAAAAAAGAGAGAAGAAATGAGGTAATATTAATGAACAAACATAACATTAGTCATATCAGCAAACATGAAGTGATCACTAGTTTCATTAGCCGGCAAGATTCAAGTGGTCAAAAATTCTAGGGATCAGGCTCCACTACTAGCAACAGAATCCCTGCGCGCGCGTTCTCCTTTTTTAGGATGTGCAAAATGTCGAACCTCTGTCCCGAAACAAGAACTTGTCTGATGCGGCACACTCAGAGACACAATACATGATCATCACCAACCGTATTGAAACAAAACATAATGCCGGGACCGGATGTTACAATGTCTCACCTCAGTTATATGTTGAGTCTTTAGATTTCACCCTATTTATATAACTCTAGGTCACTCTATCTACTATCAATCGGTTTTGGATTGGAAACTCAGGTTCATCCTCTTTCTAAAACCATTATTTTTTTTAAAAAAATGATTCCAAATTTCGACGCTATAATTTCTTTGCACTATAAATAAAATTTATTCAACATAATTCGATATTTACTTTATAAGATTAGGGTTCATGATTACCATACTAAATGGTGGGATTATAATCCTACATCCAATGGTATGATGAATTAATCTAATATATATTGTGAACAATCCCAATCATTGTTAAATATGAGATTATTTAATTAATCAAAATAAATATAATAAGTATTAATTACGTGGGATTAAATCACTTTGTGGGATGGGATTATCAATATAATCACATCCCAATGAGATTATTTTTTATCTCACCTCTTTAACCAAGACTGTAATTGCCTTTGAATAAGGGTAATAATAATGAGTTACGAATAATCATGGATTCTAATTATACCACGTAACACTGCGTAAATGGATTGGATAGGAGTAATATTGTAAACTATTATTATCAATAATTACAATATCCAACAAATTGCATGTAATAACATAAATTATGGCTTAAATAGAGTGAAATAAGCTACTCATACCAACAAGGTACTTTCTTTTTTTGGTAACCATCTTATAAGAACTTCAAAGTTAAGTGTGTTTGCCTTGGGGTAATTCTAGGATGGGTGACCTCCTGGGAAGTCTCTCAGGGTGTGTGTGAGTGAGGCCAAGCACACTGTCTTTCCGCTGCGCCGAAAATGGGGTGTTACATTGCAAGTGTGTGCATTGAGAATTTTTCCTTTAATCGGATTTGTATCTTTCCACCATACAATCTTGTATGAATTTTCTTTTTCACACCTTCTCATTACAATTCATTACCTGATACTGATATAAACTTCAAAATTAAAAGTCACAGAAACACAACCTCTGCAGGCAACACCAAACTGCATACTCGTCAGCTAGCAACCATGGAGCTTTTCTTCACCACTCTCCTCTGCATTTTCCTCTCTTCCATCTTCCTGATCTCCTTTCACCTCCTCTTCCACAAGCCCAATCCTCCTCCCGCTGCCGCTGCCACCCTCCCACCACCGGGCAAAACAGGATGGCCGGTGATCGGCGAGAGCCTCGAGTACATTTCCGGGGGCTGGAAAGGCCACCCGGAGAAATTCATCATGGACCGAATGTCCAAATACTCCTCCGCCATCTTCCGCACCAGCCTCTTCGGCGAGAATTTCGGCGTTTTCTGCGGCCCCGCCGGCAACAAATTCCTCTTCTCCAACGAGTACAAGCTCCTCAAGGGCTGGTGGCCCAAAACCATGGACAAGATCTTCCCAAACTCTACCTCCTCCAGTTCCGACGGAACTATCAGGATGAATGTAGGGGAAAGATAGTTATCTTTTACTCTCAGCCCCCTAGGAAGAGTAACAAAATCGTTAGTGCACTTAAACTAAGTAACTTGATGCGTAAGGGGTATGAGCTATATGCGTGCTACGTGCACAACCTTGAGGCGGAAGAGAACAAGGTTGATAGCATACCAGTGGTAAGAGAATACCCGGATGTGTTTCCTGAAGACATCCCGGGAATGCCACCTGAGAGAGATCTTGAATTCAAGATAGATCTCATCCCGGGCACAGAGCCTGTCTCAAAAGCTCCGTACCGGATGTCACCACTGGAAATGAAGGAGTTAAAGGACCAACTCGAAGAGCTGTTAGGAAAAGGGTACATAAGGCCGAGTACTTCCCCCTGGGGAGCACCGGTTTTATTTGTTAAGAAGAAAGACGGAGGATTACGTCTTTGCATAGACTATCGAGGGTTAAACCAAGTGACTATCAAGAATAAATACCCACTGCCGAGAATTGAGGATCTATTTGATCAACTGAAGGGAGCTTCAGTATTCTCGAAGATCGACTTACGATCTGGGTATCACCAGTTGAGAATTGCCGAGAAAGATATCCCGAAGACGGTGTTTCGAACTCGATATGGCCACTACGAGTTCACAGTGTTATCCTTTGGGTTAACAAATGCTCCAGCAATGTTCATGAACCTCATGAACAATGTATTTCGAGAGCTGTTAGATCAGTGTGTAGTGGTGTTCATTGATGACATCCTGATCTACTCGAAAAGTGAGGAGGAGCATGCCCAACACTTGCATCAAGTGTTAAGGACCTTGCGGAAGAATCAGCTATACGGCAAATTGTCCAAATGCGATTTTTGGTTGAAGGAGGTAGCATTTCTAGGACATATAGTATCCGCTGATGGAGTTTCAGTGGATCCGGCAAAAGTCTCTGCCGTAACTGAATGGGCAACCCCAAAGAGCCAAACTGAGATAAGGAGTTTCCTTGGATTAGCCGGGTACTATAGACGGTTCGTGAAGGATTTTTCAAAAATCGCACGACCTTTGACCCAGCTACTGAAGAAGGGAGTAAAATACGTGTGGATAGAGGCTTGTGAAACAGCGTTTCAAGAGCTGAAGAAACGACTCACAACCACACCCGTACTGACACTACCATCAGAGAATGGTGACTTCGAAGTTTATAGTGATGCTTCGAAGGAAGGTTTAGGTTGTGTCTTGATGCAAGACTCGAAAGTCGTAGCGTATGCATCACACCAACTAAAACCTCACGAGGAGAATTATCCGACACATGACCTGGAGTTGGCAGCGGTCGTTTTCGCTCTAAAGATATGGAGACATTATCTTTATGGGCGGAAGTGTCGAATGTTCACCAACCACAAGATCTTGAAGTATATATTCACTCAGAAGGAGTTGAATTTGAGACAGCGAATGTGGTTGGAACTTATTAAAGACTACGATTTAGAGATAGCCTACCACGAGGGGAAGGCAAATGTGGTAGCCGATGCCCTAAGTCGGAAAACCCAATACGTGACGAACTCGTTGGTAATTCCGCCGGCATTGTACATGGATTTAGCGAGATTGGACGTGGAACTTGTGCATCCGGGCACAGTGAGTGAAACGATCAACGCCGTGGTCCTAGAAACTCCAAAATTGGACGAGATTAAGCTCGCCCAACCGGGCGACGCGAAACTCGAAAAGATAAAGGGGTATATTGCCAAAGGAAATGCAATAGGATTTGCTGTCCACGAGGATGGAAGCATTCGCTTCAAAGGGAGATGGTGTGTGCCTCAAAAATGTGCCGAGTTGAAGCGAAAGTTGATGGAGGAAGGGCACAACACGCCATATTCAGTACATCCCGGAGGCGAAAAGCTTTACAAAGATCTAAAGAAGATCTATTGGTGGCAGGGAATGAAGAAGGAAGTGGCAGACTTCGTGGCGAAATGTCTCACCTGCCAAAAGGTTAAGGCAGTGCGACACAAACCCTTAGGACTGATGCAACCACTAGAGATTCCAAGTTGGAAGTGGGATAGCATCTCAATGGATTTTGTCTCGGGATTACCCCGATCACCTAAAGGCATGAACAAGATTTGGGTGATTGTGGATAGGCTAACGAAGACAGCCATATTTATCCCGATGAAGGACACGTGGACTATGGACCAATTGGCCCGAGCCTACGTTGATAATGTGGTACGACGACATGGATTACCACATGACATCATTTCCGATAGAGACAGTAGATTTGTCTCTCACTTTTGGACGGAGTTACAAAAAGCTCTCGGTACTCAAATCAAAATGAGCACCGCATTCCACCCAATGACAGATGGACAAACCGAGAGAACAATCCAAACACTAGAAGACATGCTGAGAGCATGCGTGTTGGAATTTAAGGGAAACTGGGAATCCCATTTACCCTTAATCGAATTCTCTTATAATAATAGCTACCATGCTAGCATTGGCATGGCACCATTCGAGGCGTTGTATGGACGAAAGTGCCGAAGCCCGTTGAGCTGGGAAGAAAACGATAAGTCGGTGGTAGTGAGACCACAACTTATCGAAGACATGGCTCAACAAATCAAAGTGATTCAAGGAAAAATGAAAGCCGCTCAAGACCTTCAGAAGAGTTACGCTGACGTGAGACGACGAGACCTAGAATTTCAAGTGGGAGATAGGGTCATGCTAAAGATATCACCCATGAAGGGGGTGATGCGCTTTGGCAAACGAGGAAAGTTGAGTCCTCGATACATAGGACCTTACGAGATTCTAGAACGAGTCGGAAATTTGGCCTACCGACTGGCTTTACCGCCACAGTTAGATCGAGTTCATAATGTCTTCCATGTCTCACAACTAAAGAAGTATGTGCCGGACCCGACACATGTACTTCAACCGGAAGTAATCGAACTCGATGAGGATTTGACTTATGAAGAAGTCCCAGAGCGGATTCTGGACACTAAGGAGCGAGTAACGAGGAACAAAACCGTCAAAATGATCAAGGTTCTTTGGTCGAACCACGAAAGTGAGACGGCAACTTGGGAGGTAGAAGCCGACATGAGAGAACGCTACCCGACATTGTTCCAAACCGACACCGACACAGTTATGGGGACATAACTGCAATCTTAAGGGGGAGAGGATGTCATACCATCTATTTTTCGTGCATTTTTGTAAACAAACAAACAAATTCGAATTGTTTTGAACTACGTTATGGCTTGATCCCTTCATAGGGTACGTAGGCAGCTTAGAAGTTTTAATTCTAAGTTCAGTCACAAAATAATAAAACAAACAAAAGACCTTAGCACGAGAAAAGCCGAAACACAACTTCGAGGACGAAGTTGATTCTTAAGGAGGGTAGACTGTAATACCCGAGAATTTTGCAACATAAAACAAATAATTAAATAAATAAACAATAAATAAAATAAATACAATAAATAAATAAATTCAGCAAATAAATAAATAAAGATAAGGAAATGAGAAATGAAATTTAACTTAAAAAGTAATTAAAGGAATTTAATTAAATAAAAGGAATTAATAAAGATAAATAAATTGTACACCGAAACCCGACACCAATGAACTCGAGAATTCGAGTCCAAACATGCAATTAGACCCGAGTAAAATTTAGAAAGGAAATAGGAACCCAAAGATACCCCGGAAATCGAATCCGGGAGCATAGGGGGATAGAAGTCCGAAAGAGAGGAGGAAAGGCACGACGGATCGCATGACCCGCCCGGACCGAAGTCCAGGTGCCGCGCGGTGGCCGCGTGGTCAATAGGGGAAAGGCGCGCCACGGTCGCGCCAACGGGCAGATTCGCCGGTTGCGAGATTCACTCGCCCGAATCCGGATTTTCCGACTTCGGTTGAACACCTTTCGGCTCAAGACTCCCCAAGGCCGACCTTGGACGTCCCTAGGTCATGTTTACCTATAAATAAGACCTCTTGGAAGCCCCGAACACTTTTCAAAACCCTACGATACTCTCTATACACAAAACCCTAGATCCGGAAGCCATCGGAGGCACCAAAACCGAGCAAGGACTGCCGTGGACGCATTTGAGAGATCTCCAACGTCGTGGTAAGTTAGATCCGTTCATCCATCTCGTTTTTAATTCAAAAACGAAACCATAATTCTCTTCTTTTTATTTCTACACCCCGAATCGGATCTAGAACGAAGAACCCGACGAACGGAGAGGATAAACGGTGGACTGGAAGTCACGCCTCCGAACTCGACGATCCCGGACGACTACGAATCTGTAAGTTGACACTTACATGGTTTTGGGAGTAATTAAAACACTTAACCTAAAAGCTTAATCGAAACTTTCAAAATCTGTCAACATATGATTTCTACCGGCACAACAGTTTTGCCTAATTTTTCTGAACCCTTAAAAGTCTTCAAACAGAAAAACTTAAAACACGAAAAACGTACCTAAGACTTAGATCTATCTCAGTAAAATTTTCAGAATTTTTCATGATGATTTGATATAAGAAATCCACCCGAAACCGAACTGCTTGAAATTGGATCTTGAATTTCTTGACAGAACTTAAGTCCGATCTTGATGACGTTTTTGACATTAGTTATAAGCCGATTTAGATCTTTAGCCAAACATGAAAGTTGTAGACAAATGTCTTAAGAAGGTCTCTGTAAAATTTCATTGAGTTTGGAGTTGATTTGCTATGGTAGATTTTGATAATCTTGAACTGCTGTACACGAAATTCGGACAGATTAATGATATGACGAAAATTGATGTTTTTGACCTGTCTCGGTATCTCGGATTGAAAAAGTTAAAACACAAAAGTTGTTCATCTCGATGTTTCCGAGTCAGTGGTAAAATTTCGGAATTTTTGGAATTAAAATCGAATTTTAATGAATTTTAGAGTAAACTGTGGTTGACCGAGTCAAATCTTGAAATCTTGTTGAAATGGTGAAACTAGCCTTTAAGGTTTAAACGAGTAGAATACTCTTTGAATTAAATATATGAAATCTGGAATTTAGGAAATTCCCTTTACAAACTTGATCTTTAAAATTAGGGGGTGAGTGCTCTGCAGAGTGCCCTCCTAACGATTCACTTCGTGCCTTTATGGACGATGGTGACCCGCGCGAAATTTTTGAGATATATTGCCAAAACGGCATGAGATATATGGCCTACACTCTCGTGAATATCCACATGGGTTTCCCGAGGCTCCGGAGTGGTACTGGGTATGGCAGATACGGCTGCGGCCGCCTGTTTCCGGCTAAACTTGTTGCCATCGCGATGCAATCGTGAAATACTTGAAATACTAAATCTTGGGTGTAATGGGGATAGTTAAATGTTTAATTATTGTCCTTTTAAATTATTAAACGCTTTATTTAAATTAATTATGGCTTTTATTTAAATTATGCTAAATGTACTATTGGTTAGTGCCATGATTTAATTATGCGAATTGGTTATGTTATTAAATTAAATTATTTATGATTATTATCATGCTTTTATGTAATTATTAAATTAATGACTTTTAAACCCTACGATCATGCATGTGTTAGCTTACTCAGCAAGTTGTACTGACCAAACCATTTATTTTCCTTTTTCCTTACAGAGTATGTGGAACAAACATGAGCACGTTCATGCATGGGGGAAACTTTATTTTTGCGAACTTTATTATTAAATTCTTGCATTAGACTATAGAATAAACGGGTCTGTTTAACACGTGTTTTGACATGTCGGTCTTATTTACATTTCCGCTGCAACATTATACATAAATACTATTTCCGTTGCATTATGATATTATTATTTTCGAGACTATATTGTATGGGCTGTTTGCAAATGTTTTAAATATTTTTAATTACTGAAATACCTAACCTTGCATCTCTTTAGTAAGCCGGAGAAACCGTGTCTTAGTAGGGAGGTGTGGCGGTGACATCCCGACCTGGGTGACCAAAAACCGGGGTGTTACACCTGCCTAGCCTGTCTGCTGCTACTGAGACTTCCGAAATACGATCTCCTCCCCCCAAGCAATTCGAACTCTTAGAGAGATCCACGGATTGGCCATTATCCCTTTCAGTCGATGTTTCTCCCTCAACCCACTCTGTCTCCTTCCCGAAAGTTCCCCTCTCTTCCCCCCGATCCTCAAGTTTAACGGGATCTAACAGCCAATTTCATTTAGGCTGGATGGGCCAGCCGATGCGTTGGGCCCAATTTCCGTCTCGTTACCTCCGTCCTTTAAAGTTAGCGGCCCAAGACCCACATCTATATTCTTACCCTTCATGTTCTTATTCCTCCAAACCGGGCCACTATGACCAGTGTCCTGTATCTCCTTCGAGCCCACCGCCTCAATTCCACTACTCTTAAAAAAATGGTAATCATTAACCTTCTATGAAGATCTTCTCTATTATTCGATATGTGAAATTATTACTTCCTTCGTCTCATTATTTTTTTTACGGACCCACACAGCATGTATGCGGATACACATTTTTAACGGTTAATAACTTAAATTGCGTACAATGAAAAGTTATAAAAAGTTAATTGTCTAAAATTACAAGATTAGACGAATCTAATAAGATCTTAATTCACTATGTCTTTTCTTACATGGCTATAATAAAAATTCAAATCAAAGCTAAACAATGAATAGTGTCAAAAAATCATCCGTAACAAATATACCGAGACGGAGGTAGTATTTGACAAACAAACAAACACACACCACGGGAAAAATGAGATAGAAGATTCAAGAATAATAATAGAGACTTGGCCGGGGGCGATTGCGATAGCGAATCCTCCGCTGGCCTGAGATGAAGAGTGGGGTTTCATAAGCTTAACTTGGTATAAAGGGGGATAAAGGGGAGGGATAAGAGACCGGTTGAGAATCGAACCCCCAACTTATGATTGGAAGGCAAAGAACATGACCATTTGGGTCAAGACTCAATCCCAGTAGAAAAAGCTAGTATTAAGTTTTTATAATATTTATGAAAAATATCTTAATAACCTATAAATAGCTTTTAACTTTTTAAACTACAACTTCTAGACTATAATTTTAAATAATACTTCCTCTGTCTCATTGTTTTTGTTACAAAAGCCTCCGACACGGATGCCGATATACATTTTCAACGGTTAATAACTTAAATTGTGTACAAAGAAAAGTTAAAAAAATTTTGATTGTCTAAAACTATAAGATTAGACGAATCTAATAAGATTTCATTTGACTATATTTTTCATTATATACCTATGAAAATTTGAATAAAAATTAAATAATGGATCGTGTCAAAAACTCATCCGTAACAAAAACGTTGAGATGATGTAATATCAAATACCATTACATCAAATTATCTCAATTTAAAATTGTTTTTCACCAAAACATAGCCATATTATCGTAGACATAATAAGTTCACATGATTTGGAATTTTAATGAATCCCCATTTTAGAAAATAATATGTTCAAATAAAAAACAGAAGGGGATGAGGCGGCCAAGTCCATCCCTCAAACACTAAAATTGGGAG
Organism: Hygrophila difformis; assembly: GCA_030278955.1. NCBI lineage: Eukaryota > Viridiplantae > Streptophyta > Magnoliopsida > Lamiales > Acanthaceae > Hygrophila > Hygrophila difformis. The sequence goes on from JAOANR010000014.1 coordinate 25,762,923, forward strand.
TTCGATTTTCCACCTGGCTCCCTATCCTTCCCCTTTATCCTTTGTAATTTGTGTGGCATGAGCTATCACCACACTTTCTCTGGGCTCCTTCAAAAAAAATAATAAAACACAATATCATTTGAAGGGGAATGGTATGGTATGGACGGGTGTGCTGTGTGCAACCGCGTTAAACTATGGATAGAAAGTTTTAATTAAAAAACAATTAGTAATGAGTCTAGTTATTTGTGTTCAACTCGACGCGTATATATTACACTTGAGAAGTCAAGTATTAGAATTGGTTGAGCTCGAATTACTTGAGTAGCTCGATTGATAGTTTTTTTTTCCTTTTATTTAAATATTTATTTTTTCTTTTCAAGTCAAGCTTGACTCAATTCTATTAATCATCATTCTACAAAAATTTTGCAGGAAGGTGACGACAAGATTTTGTCGATTTGTTCGTGCGCAGTCGCACAAGATACGATTAAGCAAGCAACGAAGCTTTAAACAAAGAACTAAGACAACATTTGTTGCGTATTTCATTCATTCCATCGAAATTCTTGTCATTTAAATATTAAATAAATAATATTTCTCGAGAGTATCCTACCTAATCTAGTAGCTCTTATCCATATTAACAAAACTATTCGGTCACAATTCTAGCGGATCCCGACGGAAAAATTCTATCGCAATTAACAGCACAAATTATAAAATAATAAATCAATTATTTGTTTATACTTGTATTATCCCCCCTAAATGGGCAAGAATAGTATGTAATAAGATATAGGTAATATCTTATATAGTTCACATGTGAAGATAATAAAATATTGAAATTGTAATATTGGTACGTTAACAAATACGAAATAAGACACGCCAAAATGTGCTTGAATCTTGTATGGAATAATTGTTATTCGCCAAAATATCATGTTCAACAATTGTCTATATAAATAATTCACCAACAATTAAATATGAAATACTAATTGTTCAAATATAAGTAATTAACCCCAATAGTTTAAATAATATTGCATTATTTAAATGTATATAATACAATATAATATTCATCGAATATTTGGCCCAAAAATTGTACTCCGTATTTAAGTTACGTAAAAATTACGAAATTATCACACACTATTAATGAACAATATCTTTCATTGAATGTAGATAATTTGATTAAATTATCACACAATTTTTTTTTTTAGAATAATGTATGTAATACTACCTCCGTTTCTTCTTAAATGTAACGATTTTCCTCTGCATGTCAACGCTCATTTTAAACTATTAATAACTCAAATTGGGTACAAGTAAAAATTCTAAAAATTTGATATTTAAAGACTACAAGATGAGACGAATCAAACAAGATCTCACTTGACTATATTTTCTCTTGTATAACTATAACAAAAATAAAAGTTAAAGTGCTATAATGAACAGTAAAAAAAGTCAATACATTACTTTTATTTAGAAACGGATGGAGTATTTAGTAATCTACCATTTAATACAACTTTTATATGTATATTTTCTTAGTATTAAAAATGTATTCTTTAGGGGTTAGGGACTTACTCTAGCGGTCAAGTCCCCCTTCTCCCAACCATAGGTTGGGGGTTCGATCCCCACACGGCCCCCTATCCCTCCCCTTTATCCCCCTTTGTAATTTGTGTGGTTTGGACTCCCACACACCTTTGCCGACACATGAGTGTCACTGTTTACCAAAAAAATGTATTCTTTAAATTATAAATAAACAAATTAATATTATAATACTTCCTCTGTTTGTTTATATTTGCTCCCTTAAGCAAATGGCCACTATTCACATAATGTCTTTAATTTAAAGTTTTATCATAGTTATACAAGTTAAAATATAGTCAACTGGGATTTTTTTAGAATCATCTTGTCTTATAATTTTTAAATATCGAACTTTTATAACTTCTATTTGTACCGAATTTGACTTATTAACGGTTTAAAACGTGCATTGGACTGTGTGCTGGGTGAGTCCGGAGCAAAAATTAAAAAGTAGAGGAAGTATAAGTTTCTCGAAGTCCATTTATATTTCAAACCCAATAATTTAACTCAATTATTGAAGCCCATTAATAACTCATTACTATTCATAAGATCAACAAATTTTATACGGTTAAATGTTAAAAAGGGCCATAACAAGGAGGTTATTCCGCTTTTAGGCCAAAACAAGTTACAATTATGAAAACAGGCCATAACAAATACAGTTTTGAAAAATTTAGGCCATAGGACCAATTTGAAATTAATAAAAGAATCCAACAACTTTTTCTTTATTTCACTCATACCCCAAGAAAGTTTGACTTTATTTACTTTAGTCCTTTATCAATATACTTAATTTTTCATTATGCAAATGACTCGTAATGCGCTTGAAAATTGGTATCAGAGCCTAGGTTTTATTGAAGAACATATTACTTATATTATTTATAATATTTTATCTCTTAATGGTGAAGATTTAATTATTTAATGGATTTATTTAATTTGAAACCTACGAGTTATTTCTAAAATTTAGAAATAAAAAATAGAAATTTCCAGAGGAAATTCTTGAACTTGTCTATAAGACAAGATATTATTAAAATTAATTTCTTTCATAAAAATGAGAGGAACTGACTGGAAAGAAATTGATCCGGATAGCTCTAAGTTATCACAAGACTTAAGAGAAATCCAAAAAAACGATTCAAGATTATGGTAACCGGGTATTAATTATACCTGGAAAAATAGATAACTTGAATCAGTCAACAGAGGAGATCTTGAAATTATTTCAAGATCTAAAGAAAGAGATTTAGAATCTAAAATTTGACATTCCGGATATCAAGAAAAGGCAGAAGGATATTCCTGGATCTTCCAAGAATAACCAAGCCAATATTAGAGATGCATTTGGACCAGTACAAGCTTTACACTAAAAAGGTAAAGCAACCATGGTTCCAGAGCAGAAATCACAAGAAGAGCTTATGATCGATCTCCTGAAAACAGTCGAATGAGTGTTTTCAGGGCAGATCTATCAGATCTACAAGAATTAGCAGAATCATTTTCCCAACTTGGGATTATGGATTTAGTTAATATAAAACCCAATGAAGTTCTTCAGTTGGGTTATGCGGAAGAATCAGGATCCAACGTGACCCACGATGGACCGCCTGATGTCCCAATGAGAGAAAGTACAGACTTCCACATGAACAGGTATCCTGAGGTGCATCTCAATGCAAGACGAAACCCAAGACGGAACCCAAGTAGAGCACCAGAATCCACACCGTGGGCCAAGACGATGTTACAACCATTAAATCCATATGACATAACATTGAACCTCGACGTTATCGACTTCCGAAACAACGAAGACCTAATCGACGAATGGGTAGCTTCAATGAATATTGCAGCAACCACCCTGGATCTCGATAAAGAAAATTTTGTCCGATTAATACAGCTAAGTCTCTAAGGATCGGCCAAGCTGGGTTGGAAAAACTCCACGACTGCTTTAAAGGAGCAAATACTCGAAGGAGAATCCAAAAGCACAATCTGCAAAAGGTTTGGCCTCTTATTCAAAACTCATTTTATAGGAGATAGTTATTTTGAAAAACATAGAACAGAAAAAGTCAAAGTCTATACCCAAGCACTGTTGGGTATAGAGTTAAGAAGTATTTGTGCAGTAGACGAATATATCTACTGGTGTAACACCCCGGATTTGATAACCCAGGCCGGGATGCCACCGCCACACCTCCCTAGCAAGACACGGATTCTCCGAGCTTGCTAAAGAGATGCAAGGCTATAGGTATTGCAAAAAGGTTTAAAAACAAGTCCGGAATCTATTAAAAATAATAATAATATTTCATCCATGCATAGTAATACCGGAAAGTAAAATATCGCAGCGGAAATGTAAAGGGGCCGACATGGCCAAAACTCGGGTTATACAGGCCCGACATGCAAGTGTCATAAAAAGCGATAAAAATAATGTTTTAAGTTTTCCATCCCCCAATGCATATGCTCATGCATTTTCTCCATACTCTGAAAAAAAAGAGGAAACAACAATTTTATCAGTATATAAAATACCGAGTAAGTCGATCCTAACATAGCAATAAAGGGGTTTAATTAAATAATTAAAATTTCACTCCTAAACATGCATTTACAATTTCTAAAAGAATTACTAATTTAATTTTGTACTTGCACATGCATTTAACCATAACAACAATTTAATAAGATATGAAATTTAAAGACATAATTTAAATGCATAATTTAAAGACATGCATAAATAAATAAATACTTGAAATCTTAAATCTTTTATTTTCCCGTTACGTAACCATTTCTTAATATTTTGTATAGCCGGTGATCCAGCGGCCGCAGCCGTGTCGTAAGTATCTTGTGTAGCCGGTGATCCGGCGGCCGCAGCCGTATCTGCCATACCCAGTAACACTCCGGAGCCTCGGGAAGTCCATACGGACAATCCCGAGAGTGTAGGCCATGTATCTCCCGCCGATTGACGTAATATCTCATCTAAATTCTCTCGTCCATTATAGGCCCGAAGAGAAAGGCTAGAGGGGCACCCTGCAGAGCACTCACCCTCCACCATAGTATCTCATGTATCGTGTTGATTTAATGTATCGGGGTTTTTCAAAAGTATAGATGCATCGTATTTCAAATCTTTGATCGTTCGTTTCGAAATTTCAAAATCTCTCGATTTAAAAGTCATTCGGCGTCACAGTTTACGCCTTTTTAATTTAAAAATTCGTTTCAAGTCCGAAAAATCTGAAATTTTCACAGTTTATCCAAAACACCCTAACGAACAACTTTCGTGTTTTAATAATTTCGAAATAAGTTGAGGAAACATGTCAAAAATCGAGTTTAATGCAAAAACGGTTCACTGTCCAGTGGCAGATTTGACACAGTTTAGAAAATCGACTTTTTGACACATCAAATGGACTCCAAAAATTCTGAAATTTTAAACACATATACTAGACATGATTATCTACAACTTTCATTTAGATTGCAAAGATCAAACCGAAATAGAAAATATAGAAACAGGCTCACTAAGTTCGGACATGTTCACTGGCAGATTTCAAAAACGTTTTCTCGAAGCAGTTTATCTTCTATGCGATTTGAAATAGCAAACCTCAACGAAAATGGCTGAAATTTTTACACAACCTAGATTTATGTGTTAAGATTAAAAGTCTAGTTTTGAGTTTCTCGGATTGAATCCTCGAAATACGAGTTTTAGACAGATTTCAAAAACTGTGCGAGTTGGGGTTTTTAATTTCGGTTTTTATGTTTCGTTATGTTACGACTAATTCGGACGCCTCTAAACCACCCGTATTGATATGGAAGACTCAACTTACAGTGATGGTGTTCTTGAGTCGTCCTAGGGTCGCTCGGCTTGTCCAAAAATACTACGAACGGATCCTTGCACACGTTCTCTTCCTCATTCGATCCCGAACGTGTTTACAAGTCCAATATTCGAAAGTTAGATTAAAGATTGGAGATAAAAACGAGAAAAATGAATCGGGATACTTCTTACCGATGATCCAAGGGATGTGAACTTTGATCTACACGTTCCTACGCCCGTCGATGGTTGTCGGAAAGTCGCCGGAAGTCCGTCGGAAGTTCGTCGGAAGAGTGTTTTGGCTTGGGAGAGTTTGAGAGTGAATGGGGAGGGTTTGAAGACTGAATATGGGGTGGAATCTGTTCCCCCATCGTCCTAATACACCTTCCCCCATCCAAAATCCACTTTCGAAAGTTGGGGGGTTGAATTATGGCAAGAAATCGCCGAAAACGCGTAATTTGCACAAATCTGGGGACTCACGCGGGGTTGGCGCGCTGAAAGGCCAAACCCCGTGCGGCCAGCGCGCGGCCCCCGCCTGGACTGCGGTCCGGGCGGGTCCGTGCGATCCGATCCGTCGGGTCTTTTCCTCCTCTCTTTCGGATTTCTATCCTTCCACGTTTTCGCGCTCAATTTTCCGGGTCATTTTCGGATTATGCTTCTGATCATAAATTTATTCCGACTCAATTTGATTTCATGTTTGAAATCTTAAGACCGTCGGTTTCGGTCCGTCGGGTTCTAAATCGTCGTCTTTTGACTTCCGTGCATTTCCGAGTTTACGGGTTCTCGGAAACAAAACTTTCTTTCCTATTGGATTAATTCCTATTTTATATTCTAAAATTTATGGGTATTACAGTCTACCCCCCTTAAGAACCAACTTCGTCCTCGAAGTTGCGCTTCATCCTCCCGCGAGTTCGGGAATTGTCTGATTAAGCGATTGTATTATTGTGTGTTGTTGTTTGTTATTATTTGACTGAACCCAGAGTTGAAATTTCCGAGTTGCCTACGTACCCCGTGAAGGGATTAAGTCATTACGTAGTTCAAAAAAATTTGAATTTATTTATTTGGGGTACAAAATATTCGGACAAAATATCCGGAAATATTCGGGTTGTCACATCCTCCCCCTCTTAAGATTACAGTTATGTCCCCATAACTGTTGTTGCATTGTCTTGGAATAGGGTTGGGTAACGATCCTTCATGTCTGCCTCTAGCTCCCACGTTGCCGTCTCGGCTTCGTGGTTAGACCAAAGAACCTTAACCATTCTCACGGTCTTGTTCCTTGTTACCCTCTCTTCATGTCGAGTATTCGCACCGGAATTTCTTCGTAGCTTAAGTCATCGTCCAGCTCAATCTCCTCCGGTTGGAGTACGTGGGTCGGATCGTGGACGTATTTCTTCAATTGTGAGACGTGGAACACGTCGTGGACACGAGAAAATTGTGGCGGTAATGCTAGTCGGTATGCAAGATTTCCCACTCTTTATAGGATCTCGTATGGTCCTATGTACCGTGGGCTCAATTTCCCTCGCTTGCCAAAGCGCATCACACCCTTCATCAGTGATACCTTTAACATGACCTTATCGCCTATTTGGAATACCAAATCTTGCCGTCTCACGTCGGCATAGCTCTTTTGCCGGTCTTGCGCGGCTCTCATCTTTCCTTGGATTATTTTGACTTGTTGAGCCATGTCCTCAACAAGTTGCGGTCCAATTACCAGTCCTATCGCTCTCTTCCCAGCTCAATGGACTTCGGCATTTGCGTCCATATAGTGCCTCGAAAGGTGCCATGCCAATGCTAGCATGGTAACTGTTGTTGTAGGAAAATTCGATTAAGGGTAAATGATTTTCCCAACTTCCTTTAAACTCTAATACGCATGCCCTTAGCATGTCTTCCAAAGTTTGGATCGTTCTTTCCGTTTGCCCATCCGTCATGGGGTGGAACGCGGTACTCATCTTTATCTTCGTACCGAGGGCTTCTTGTAGTTTTGTCCAAAAATGTGAGACGAATCTACTGTCTCTGTCCGAGATGATATCATGTGGTACTCCATGTCATCGTACCACGTTGTCGACATATGCCTTTGCCAATTGGTCCATGGACCAGGTATCCTTCATAGGGATAAATATGGCAGCTTTTGTCAACCTATCCACGACCACCCAGATTTTATTCATCCCCTTCGGCGAACGTGGTAATCCCGAAACGAAATCCATTGAAATGCTATCCCATTTCCAACTTGGGATTTCCAATGGTTGCATTAATCCTAGGGGTTTTTGTCGTACGACCTTGACCTTCTGGCAGATAAGGCATCTTGCCACAAACTCGGCTATTTCTCTCTTCATGTTCGGCCACCAATAGTTCTTCTTTATGTCCTTTTATAGCTTCTCGCCTCCGGGATGGACCGAGTATGGGGTATTATGGCCTTCCTCCATCACTTTTTGCTTCAGGTCCTCGCATTTTCGTGGTATGCACCACCTTCCCTTGAAGCGGATGCTTCCGTCCTCATGAATTTTAAAATCCATTGCCTTTCCTTCAGCAATGCTCTTCCTAATTTCCTCCAGCTTTTCATCACCCGGTTGTGCTAGTCGTATTTCATCGAGTATGGTAGATCCTACTACCATCGTGTTGACGACCTCGCTTACTTCGCCAGAGTGTACCAACTCCAGACTTAATTTCGCCAAGTCTCTGTACAACTCGGCCGGTACCACAAGTGAATTCACCACGTGTTGAGTCTTTCGACTCAAGGCATCGGCCACCACGTTGGCTTTTCCTTCGTGATACGCGATTTCCAGGTCGTAATCCTTAATCAGTTCCAACCATCTTCTTTGCCTCAAATTCAGCTCTTTTTGCGTGAATATATACTTGAAGCTCTTATGGTCGGTGAACATCCGACACTTTCGCCCATAGGGGTAGTGCCTCCATATCTTTAAAGCGAACACGACTGCGGCTAGTTCCAAGTCGTGCGTCGGATAGTTCTCTTCGTGTGGCTTTAGTTGACGTGATGCGTATGCTATAACCCTTTGATCTTGCATTAGCACGCATCCCAATCCTTCCTTCGAGGCGTCGCTGTACACCTCGAAGTCTCAATCCTCCGATGGTAGTGCCAACACCGGCGCTGTGGTAAGTCGTTTCTTCAATTCTTGGAATGCGGAATCACACTCACTGGTCCAGTCGTATTTCGCCCCTTTCTTTAGCAGCTGTGTCAATGGGCGAGCGATCTTTGAGAAATCCTTTACAAACCTTCGGTAGTATCCCGCCAATCCGAGAAAACTTCTTATCTCGGTTGGATTCTTCGGTGGCACCCATTCGGTCACTGCCGAGATCTTTGCTGGGTCTACTGCCACTCCATTGGCGGATACGATATGTCCAAGAAATGCCACTTCTTTTAGCCAGAAGTCACATTTGGACAGCTTGCCATACAACTGATTTACTCGTAAGATCCCTAACACTTTGTGTAAGTGTTCGGAATGTTCTTCTTCACTTTTCGAGTAGATCAGGATGTCATCTATGAACACCACTACGCATTGATCTAATAGTTCTCGAAACACGTTGTTCATGAGATTCATGAACATCGCTGGGGCGTTCGTCAGCCCGAATGATAGCACCGTGAATTCGTAGTGTCCGTAGCGAGTTCTGAACGCCGTCTTTGGGATGTCCTTTTCGGCGATCCTTAACTGGTGATATCCAGATCGCAAGTCGATCTTTAAAAATACTGAAGCTCCCTTCAGTTGGTCGAATAAATCCTCGATTCTGGGCAACGGGTACTTGTTCTTGACCGTGACTTGATTAAGTCCTCTATAATCGATGCATAGTCGTAGACCTCCATCTTTCTTCTTAACGAATAAGACCGGGGCTCCCCATGGGGACGTGCTCGGCCTTATGTAGCCCTTCTCTAGCAACTCCTCGAGTTGTTCCTTTAGTTCCTTCATTTCTAGCGGCGCCATACGGTAAGGAGCCTTTGAGACAGGCTCCGTTCCCGGGATGAGATCTATGGTGAATTCCAGATCTCTCTCAGGCGACATGCCGGGAACGTCTTCCGGAAATACATCCGGGTATTCTCTCACCACCGGAATGTTATCCACCCTGACCTCTTCGGCCCCAAGGTTATGAATGTAGCATGCATATAATGCGTAACCCTTACGCATTAAGCTACATAGCTTAAGGGCGTTAACTATCTTGTTAGACTTCTTAGGGGGCTGGGAGTAAAAGATGACTCTCCTCCCCCTACTCTTTGACAACGTGATCTTTTGTTTTTGGCAATCGATCACGGCTTTATATTGGGTTAGCCAATCCATCCCTAGTATGACGTCAAAATCCTTTAGATCGAATTCTACCAAGTTCGCGAAAAACTCTATGTTCTTTATAACTATCGGAATTCCGTTATATCGCTTAGAGCATGATACTACTTCCCCCGATGGAAGTTGAATTCCTAAGTTAATCAATTCGCACTTAGGTAGATCTAGTTCAGGTAAGACTTTAGATGATATTATCGAACAGCTAGCTCCTGAGTCAAACAGAACTCTAGGGGGTGTACTTAAGACATGGAACGTACCTCCCATTACGCCCCCCTGCATAGGCACATCTGCCTCATTGATGACATTCAACCGCCCCATTGGACGTCCCTGATTGCCTTGCTGATCCCGGTTCGGGTTCTGATTCTGTTGCTGATTTGGATTCTGTGGAGGACGTTGATTTTGATTGAGATTCTGGTTTTGAGGGGGTCTATACCCCTGGTTGTTTCCATTCCGCCCATCTTGGTTGCGAGGCTGTGTTGGCCCCGTGCCTAAGTCCTCCCTCTTGGTGATGTTTTCCAGTCGAGTGCGGCACTCATTCGCCATGTGGCCGTTGCGACCACACCTGTAGCAGGCGCCCTGTTGGGGGCACCCTCTGGCCAAATGAGGCCTGCCGTATCTCGGGCAAGGTGGCACCGGGTTACCCCGGAAAAGGGTTCTATCATCATTTCCTCTGTTGTTGTTTTGAGGGGGTCTGCTCAGATCTCCCCGAAAGTTGTTCCCTACAGCATTGTTACCGGAACGGTTGTCTCTATTCCTCTTATCCTGTCCCTGAGATCCTCGACTGGGTTCTCCGCTCACTTTCCTTTTCAGTTGTTGCACCCTTGCAACAACTACCGCACGATCATACACCGATTGCAGGTCTGGGTATTGGACGCCAGTGATCACTTCCCGTATAGTCAAGTTTAGCCCCATTTCAAATTTCTGTGCCTTTTCCGCATCTGTCGGCACGAGTCTTGGTGCGAAACGCACCAACTCCTTGAAACGGGTGTAGTATTCCTTGACTGTTTGCCCTCCTTGTTTCAGATATAGGAACTCCTCGTACATGGCTGACTTTGTGCTCATGGGATAAAAGCGATCCCTGATCAGTCCCATCAATTCCTCCCAAGAATAGGGTTCCTCGTCCTCGGCTAACTTATCTTGCGTGGCACGCCACCAGTCATCCGCCTCCCCTCCGAGATAGTACGATGCCACAGGCACCTTCTCGCCAATTGGGCACTTCACCGCGTTTAGTAGCTTGTCGAATGTTCGGATCCATTCTTCGAGTTTAGCCGGGTCCTCTTCGCCGGCGTAGTGCGGCGGGTGATATGAGTTCACCATAGCTAAGTAGTTAATGCGGACCTCGGGTGGAGGTACCGCAGCTGCTTGGCCTTGGTTCACATGCGCGTTCCCTATCGCAATGAGAACCTCTTCTAGAGTTCGTAGGCGCGCGTCCATGTTGTTTGGCATAGGGTTTGCCGGCTCCTCTTGAGCGTGTACCCCTTCGCCGGGTATAGGCATTTCTGGTTGCATAGGGGTTTCGTTGGTGTTTGGAGTAGTGGGCTGGGTGCGTGGTCTTCCTCTCGGTGCCATGCTGTTGCAAGAACAAGAGAGTTTAGATTCTTTTTGTTGAAGTATTATATAATGCTTATAAAATAATTTAATTAAATAAATGACGATATTAACAGGTATCAGTCTACTGGAACCTGTTAGTATAGGTTGTTGGAGTTTAGCGTATCGTTTGTTGTTATTTGGGGTTGGTTCTACTTGTTGCTTGGTTTTTGCTTTGTTTTTTTTTTTTTTTTTTTTCGTGAACAGTAACCTGTTCAGGTTTTGTTTTTTTTTTTTGAGACCCTAGGGTCCAGGGTGTTGGGGTTTAGGGTTGGAGATACCCTTGTTTGATGATTATCTCTATATAATATATATATATTTACATATTTATGTTATTTATTTATCAATACTTGTACTTTTGTTTAGTTGTTATCTATAGGTCATTGATTATTATTACCTTGTTCATTTGTTTGATTGGGTTTTAACAAGGTATTCGAAGAGAAATAATTTAATTAAAAAGTAAGGAATACTTTAAATATACTTGTATAAAATAAATGCTTGTAAATTTATTACTCAAGAGAAAATTTTTCAGTTGATTACAAGCATTCGTAACAGGAATGAAATAGTAGTGGTGATAATAGTTTGGAAAAGGGAACGTAGATAGTAGTGCATCAGTATGGGTCTCTAAGTCTAGAGAGAATGGGTAGGTGCATCCTCGATGGGATCGTCTCCGTCGCTGGGTATGTCAATCGGTGCTGCAGCATTAGGGTTAGGTCCCGGGTTCTGAAGGACCCCTCCGTCAATCTCGTTGGCTAAGGTAGTCAACTCCCAGGCCACGTTCCCTATTTGTTTCTCCAAGTCATCACTCTTGTCTTGGAGTTGGGCCACTTGGGCTTGGAGCTGCGTGACTTGATTTTGCAGCTGGGTTATGTTATGATGATCGGTCTCCCTAAGATGCCCCAGATGGGCCACGTGGCCCTCTAGCTGTCCTAGTCGAGTCTTGAAATAATTGATATGTTGTTGGGATTCTAAGTACGCGTTAGTCAGTTTCATCATCAAGTTGACCATGTTCGTATTGGGTTCGGCCATCTAATATCAACAAGGAGGTTAGAGTCAGGACATGTTTCGAATAAAAGTCAAGATATGCAGGAATTTAAATCTACATGAATATGCATATGCAATCCCCCCAAAAATTAATTTAATGTGTTTTTAATTTAAATCTAACCATGGTTTTAAGTAATTTAAAAAGTAGGGCCTCTATATTGGCCAAAAATAATAATTTGGACTCAAGAAGTAAAAACATGGGTATTTGGGCCAAAATGGTTGGGCTTATAATAACTAATTATTGAGTCAAAATAATTTAACTCCTTTTGGCTCAAAATATTATACTAAATGGATAGAAAATTTTTGGGTTCAAATTTTGGGCTAAAATAATACTAGTAGTCTTAATAATAATAATAATAATAAATTTAAAAATAATACTTAGTTCAAAATATTGGTTTAAAATAATATTAATAGTAGCTTTAAAATATTCCGGGCTCTGATACCAACTTGTAACACCCTGGATTTGATAACCCAGGCCGGGATGCCACCGCCACACCTCCCTAGCAAGACACGGATTCTCCGAGCTTGCTAAAGAGATGCAAGGCTATAGGTATTGCAAAAAGGTTTAAAAACAAGTCCGGAATCTATTAAAAATAATAATAATATTTCATCCATGCATAGTAATACCGGAAAGTAAAATATCGCAGCGGAAATGTAAAGGGGCCGACATGGCCAAAACTCGGGTTATACAGGCCCGACATGCAAGTGTCATAAAAAGCGATAAAAATAATGTTTTAAGTTTTCCATCCCCAATGCATATGCTCATGCATTTTCTCCATACTCTGAAAAAAAGAGGAAACAACAATTTTATCAGTATATAAAATACTGAGTAAGTCGATCCTAACATAGCAATAAAGGGGTTTAATTAAATAATTAAAATTTCACTCCTAAACATGCATTTACAATTTCTAAAAGAATTACTAATTTAATTGTGTACTTGCACATGCATTTAACCATAACAACAATTTAATAAGATATGAAATTTAAAGACATAATTTAAATGCATAATTTAAAGACATGCATAAATAAATAAATACTTGAAATCTTAAATCTTTTATTTCCCCGTTACGTAACCATTTCTTAATATTTTGTATAGCCGGTGATCCAGCGGCCGCAGCCGTGTCGTAAGTATCTTGTGTAGCCGGTGATCCAGCGGCCGCAGCCGTATCTGCCATACCCAGTAACACTCCGGAGCCTCGGGAAGTCCATACGGACAATCCCGAGAGTGTAGGCCATGTATCTCCCGCCGATTGGCGTAATATCTCATCTAAATTCTCTCGTCCATTATAGGCCCGAAGAGAAAGGCTAGAGGGACACCCTGCAGAGCACTCACCCTCCACCATAGTATCTCATGTATCATTTTGATTTAATGTATCGGGGTTTTTCAAAAGTATAGATGCATCGTATTTCAAATCTTTGATCGTTCGTTTCGAAATTTCAAAATCTCTCGATTTAAAAGTCATTCGGCGTCACAGTTTACGCCTTTTTAATTTGAAAATTCGTTTCAAGTCTGAAAAATCTGAAATTTTCACAGTTTATCCAAAACACCCTAACGAACAACTTTTGTGTTTTAATAATTTCGAAATAAGTTGAGGAAACATGTCAAAAATCGAGTTTAATGCAAAAACGGTTCACTGTCCAGTGGCAGATTTGACACAGTTTAAAAAATCGACTTTTTGACACATCAAATGGACTCCAAAAATTCTGAAATTTTAAACACATATACTAGACATGATTATCTACAACTTTCATTTAGGTTGCAAAGATCAAATCGGAATAGAAAATATAGAAACAGGCTCACTAAGTTCGGACATGTTCACTGGCAGATTTCAAAAACGTTTTGTCAAAGCAGTTTATCTTCTATGCGATTTGAAATAGCAAACGTCAACGAAAATGGCTGAAATTTTTACACAACCTAGATTTATGTGTTAGGATTTAAAGTCTAGTTTTGAGTTTCTCGGATTGAATCCTCGAAATACGAGTTTTAGACAGATTTCAAAAACTGTGCGAGTTGGGGTTTTTAATTTCGGTTTTTACGTTTCGTTATGTTACGACTAATTCGGACGCCCCTAAACCACCCGTATTGATATGGAAAGCTCAACTTACAGTGATGGTGTTCTTGAGTCGTCCTAGGGTCGCTCGGCTTGTCCAAAAATACTACGAACGGATCCTTGCACACGTTCTCTTCCTCCTTCGATCCCGAACGTGTTTACAAGTCCAATATTCAAAAGTTCGATTAAAGATTGGAGATAAAAACGAGAAAAACGAATCTGGATACTTCTTACCGATGATCCAAGGGATGTGAACTTTGATCTACACGTTCCTACGGCCGTCG
>JAOANR010000014.1:27665452-27746914 GCA_030278955.1 Hygrophila difformis
AATTGTATTTTTCTGGGCACTTCATTACCCTTAATCATGCCCATGATCAACTCACACCAAGTCCCCTGAAGTCTATTTTCCCCAAAAACCTAAACTACTATCTTCTCCCTTATCACCCAATTATTTTCTTCTCCTACTTCCTTCTTCCCCAATACACCCCCTCCATCGTCCTCAGCCCTCCCACCGCCGGAGCACCACCACCGGCCACCTCCAGATCTGCACAGCCACCACGCGCCGCCCCTCGCCGCCCCTCGTCGTCTCGTCCACCGCCGCCTCCACTTCCCTGAAATCCAGCCGCCTCCGTCGCCCTCAGAGCCCAGCGCCGCCGTCCCTCGCTCTCCCACCGCTCTCTCTATCGCCCGCATCCTCAGTCTCAGGCCGCCTTCCGCCGCCCCTCGTCGTCCTCCAACAGGAGGCGCCTCTCGCTCACCGCCGCCGTCCCTCTCCTGCCGCTCGCCGCCGGAGCCAGCACCGCCATCGCTCCCTCCACGCGCCGCCAGATCCGTTCGCCTTCGAAAGCCCAGCCACCTCCGCCTCCGCCGGATCACGACGCACCTCCTCATCCCGCCGCCTCTCTCTCTCTCAGCCCCCCCATCCGCCCACCACCAACACTGTAACTTCCTCCGTCCGTCGCCCCTGTACCGCCGCAGCTCCATCGATCTTCCTCAGTCGCCCACCGCCGCCGCCTCTGTCTCATCGCCGGAACCCTGCCACCTCCGCCGGACTTCCTTCGCCCGCTGCTGCTCCGTCCTCATTCCGATGACAAAATTTGGCTTTCACTATAATGTTTTCTGTGTGCAGGGATTCAAAAATGTCAAGTATTCCTGTTCAAGCATTTCAACATTCAACCATACCGTGCCATCAAACCCCTCATGAGTTCCAGGGAAGTCCTTTTCTATTCACCTTTTAATACATTGAGGGCAATGTTGATTTTAGGTGTGGGGGAGGAAATAGCATTGCTTGCCATTTTCTGTTAAAAAAAAAATTAAAAAAAAATTAAAATTAAAAAAAAAATTAAAAAAAATAAATTTATTTTAAAATAAAAAAAATAATAATATAAAAAAAAATTCAAGTTGTTTTATATGAATTTTTTGTTTTATGTGAATTTTTTTGAATTTGATGTGAATAGGTGACTAAATTGAGTCTATGAGGTTTAAGTTGACAAATCTTTTGAGTATGATTGATGATTTCTGACATTGAACATGTGAAGCCAACTATTTTGTGAACCATGTGAGAATCTGAGCCTCTTTCCAAAATGCTTGATAGTTTCTAAAAGAAAAATACACTTATCTCAAGCTTTTGGAATTTTCTTTCTTGTGTGAATTATGTGGTAATCATTTTGACATTCTAGAATTTGAATGATTATACATATTGAACTTGCATTGATTGAATCCAATATTTTGAACATGATAAGGGCATTAGGATAAACCTTTTTAGCCTTCTTGTTGGCCTTAACCCATACTTCTATCCCTAGTTTTCCACTTTGAGCCTTTTATCCATTTTCTTTGTTTATATATAACCCTTAGCCTATTAAGCCTTTTCTTTTTGTCATACCATTGCTTTCGAACCCTAGTGATTGAAGTACTTTCATAAGTCATTATGGTTGAATTTTTGTGTTGGTTGCGAAAAAAATAAAAAATAAAAAAAAAAGCTTAGAAATTGTGTTCTTTTGGAATTCTCAAGTTATTTTGTTGGATTCTTGTAGTACTTGATTGATTGTCAAAAATGTTTGTATTTACATATTCCCCTAAAAAAAAAAAAATACAAGGGCAGTGGATGGATATAGCTTGACATGTGTTCCTCTGACCTCAGTGTTATGAACATAGAGTTGAAGTTCCGTCTGCACTTTTCAGATTGTTGAATTCCTCTAATAAACATGTCTAAGCTATTGAAGCCCACGAAAAAAAAAAAAGAAAAAAAAATAAAATAAAAAAAATAAAAGGGGATATATGTTTGGCAAGTTTTGTTTTTGTTTTGGTTTATTGCTTGAGAAATTTTGGGATTGTTTGGAAGTTGTATATAGATGATCCTTTTGGTTTGTTTATTTTAGAAAACTTTGGGAGGATAGAATAGATGTAATTTTTGTTCTTTTGAACCTCTTGGTTTTGTTTTGGTTTGGCAACCATGATGTGCTATAATGTTTTCTATGATGACTCTTTGGAAGTACTTGCATTCACTTTAGCCTTTCTTTTTCCTTTTTCTTCCTACCCCAACCATGGCCCCGTTATAACCCTTTTTGAAAGACCCTTTGATTCTTAATGTTGGATAATATATCTTTGCATGGGAAATGTGATTTTCATTCAAGCCTATGGGATTGTCATTTTGATTTATCACTTGAGTGCTTATTTGTTCAACCACACTTGATATTGAGAGGAGTGCATACACTATATCCTTGGGAGGTGTTGGCTTAATGTGTTTGATGTTGGATTAATTTGATTGTACTTGAATGGACTTGTTGATTTTAAACTCTCTATGATTTAATTTGGTTTCTTTTGACTTTATGCTTGAGGGCAAGCATACTTTAGGTGTGGGGGAATTTGATAGTGTGAATTTTGTGTTTGTTAATGATATATGTTTTGGATGTTTTTTGTGGTGTTTTAGTAGCACTTTACTCTTCTTGTGTTTGTTTTGTTGTTTGTAGGAAAATGGCATGGCAATGGAAAAATTAGAGCAAAGTGGATGAAAGAAGCAAAGTTGGTAGACAAGCCCATCCATTACACAACCACAAAGAAAGGGACACATTACCAAAAAGAAGAAAAGAGAGAAGAAAAGCCAAAAAAAGGGAGAAGAAAAAGAAGAAAGGGACAAGCAAGAAAAAAGTGAAAGAAAGAAAGAAAGAGACATGCAACCATGACTTCCCTAGTCATGGCCATGACTAGGTAGAAGACCCAAGTCCATGGGCCCAAGCCATTACATAATTGAAGAAATGGACAATGCAAGAGTAGGAGAAGAAAAAAGAAAGAAAAGAACAAAAAGAATAGGAGAAGAAAAAAGAGAAAAGAACAAAGATTGAAAGGGATGGGCAAGAAAAGAAGAAAAGGAAGAAAGGGACACATCAACAAACAAGGAGGAAGAAAGAAATAAAAAGAGAGGGAGGAAGAGAAAAAAAGAAAAAGGCCAAAAATAAAAAGAAGAGGAGAAAGAAGAAGAAGAAGAAGAGAAAGGAAGAAAACTCATCCATCCTCATCTCTTCTCTTGGTTTGGTTGTAAAATCTCTTCTTTACATTTGTTTTCTTTTCTATGGATTTAGAGTAGTTTTTCATTTTCTCTAGTTTAAAGACTTGATTAAGAATGGCTTTTGGAATTTGTGAGATGATGTAATTTGTGAATTATGAAACTTGATGTTTGTTGGTATTTATGCAATTCCTATGTTTAAGGTTTACTATTGTTGAATTGGATGAATGTTTAGGGCCCAAATATTTGTCTAGTTTGATAATTGATTGCCAATTCAATTTGGGTATCCGTAATTGTACTTGAATTGAATAGGTGGTAACCGGGTTGATTAGTTCCTTCCCGGGGAATTGTATAATCGAATTGTGAATTACTCCGCGTAGGTAGTAATTGGTTCGAATCAGGCTTTTCTAGATTATAATGCAATTGGACAACATCTTCTACGGGCGTACCTAGGAGTGTTAGTTCGATTAGGGGCAATTAACGGGCGTACCTTAATTGTCTAAACTGAAAGGAAAAGTTGGTTGTCTAAGCGGACCTGACAACTATAACTGGTTTATCAATTGGCACAATGTTTATGCATCGATGATCTTATCCAAATGCCATTCCAAATCAATCTTTGAACTAGAGGTTTTTAATTCCAATACTTTGTTTTAAATATATGTTCTTGATCTCACTCATCATTTTCATAGTTTGTAGAATTACTTAGTCTTTAGTTTTTGTTATCATTTTCTTGTTCTCAAAATACAAAACCCCCCCCTTTAAATATTGTAAATATTATGAGAATGTGGTATTCCAATCCCTGAGGACTCGACCCTTGTCACCGCTATACTATATTTATTTTGTGCTTGGTGACACAGGAATTAAATTATCTTTTGCAGCTATACGACAAGCTGCCACAAGGGAAGAAGACGCCAACGCAGCGCCAACGCAACTTGAAGAAGATATCAAGATCACGGTGGATGAACTGCGTGAGGTGAACTTAGGCGATGAAAAAGATCCTCGCCCAACATTTATCAGTGCCCAACTGACCGTAGATGAAGCGGAGAAGTACGTAGCACTGCTCCAAGAATTCAAAGACGTCTTTGCATGGTCCTACAAGGAAATGCCCGGTCTGGACCCCAAGATAGCCGTCCACCGCCTTGCAGTGAAGAAAGATGCACGACCCGTGAAGCAAGCACAACGTCGATTCCGGCCCGAACTTCTGCCACAAATTGAAGCTGAGGTGAACAAGTTGATTGACGTTGGCTTCATTCGTGAAGTGCAATATCCCGCCTGGATCTCAAGCATCGTCCCGGTGAGGAAGAAGAATGGACAAATCCGGGTATGCGTGGACTTTCGTGATCTGAATGAGGCTTGCCCAAAAGACGAGTTCCCGTTGCCGATCACCGAGCTGATGATTGATGCCACCACGGGACACGAGGCGTTGTCGTTTATGGATGGGTCTTCCGGCTACAACCAAATAAAGATGGCGCCCAAAGACGAAGAGATGACCGCGTTCCGGACTCCAAAAGGCATATACTGTTATAAAGTTATGCCCTTCGGCCTGAAGAATGTGGGGGCAACGTATCAACGCGCCATGCAAAAGATCTTTGACGATATGCTGCACAACTTAGTTGAATGCTATGTTGATGATCTCATAGTAAAAACAATGGAACGAGTCAATCACCTGCAAGACTTGAGGACCGTGTTCGAACGCCTTCGCAAGCATCAATTGAAGATGAATCCGTTGAAGTGCGCGTTTGGCGTGTCCTCTGGAAAGTTCCTCGGCTTCATTGTACGGAATCACGGCATTGAAATCGAGCAAGCCAAAATTGACGCAATCTTAAGGATGCCAGAACCACGGGATATCCATGAGTTGAAGAGCCTTCAAGGCAAGCTCGCATACATCCGGAGGTTCATTTCCAATCTTGCTGGAAGATGCAAACCGTTCAGCAAGCTCATGAAGAAATGTATTCCGTTCGAGTGGGATGAGTCCTGCAAGAAAGCGTTCGACAACATCCAAGCTTATCTGATGAAGCCGCCAGTGCTAGCCGCTCCAGTGATCGGACGACCATTGATCCTATACGTAGCTGCCCAAGAAAACTCTGTTGGCGCCTTGCTAGCCCAAGAAAATGATGGGGGCAAGGAGAACGCACTCTACTATCTGAGCCGGATGATGACGCCGAACGAGCTCAAGTTCCGTCCAATCGAAAAGCTTTGTCTAGCATTGGTCTTCGCCATCCGCAAACTGAAGCATTACTTCCAAGCTCACACGGTACATCTCGTATCCAAAGCAAATCCTCTCAAGCATGTGTTGTCTCAATCTGCTCTCTCTGAAAGACTCTTACGATGGTACTTGTTGTTTCAACAGTTCGAGATCATTTACGTACCACAAAAGGCTATAAAAGGACAAGCCCTGGCCGACTTCTTAGCTGATCATCCGATACCTGCTGAATGAGATCTTTCTGATGACCTTCCGGACGAAGATGTGATGCTAGCTGAAGCTGGACAACCATGGAAACTGTACTTCGATGGAGCTGCCCACAAGGAAGGAGCTGGAGTAGGAATCGTCTTCGTCACTCCAACGGGTCAGATCTTACCTCATTCAATTACCCTCACTAGCAATTGCTCCAATAACGTTGTTGAATATCAAGCACTGATCTTGGGACTCGAAATGGCAGTCGACGCCAAGCAACTGCATCTTCAAGTCTACGGCGACTCCAAGTTAATAGTCAACCAGCTACTTGGCGAATATGAAGTCAAGAAGCCGGATCTGTTACCATATTACAAGTACGCACGTAGATTGATGGCATATCTCCATGTTGTGACGATTGAACATGTCCCAAGAAGTCAAAATCGGCAAGCTGACTCCCTTGCAAAGCTGGCGTCAACGCTTACCTCTCCAGAAGACAAGATGAGTGTCACGTTGACTAAGGGATGGGTGATGCCTCCAGTTTTTGAAGACGATGATGAGTTCGACGAGAATACAGCCTTGGAAGTGTTTGAAATCGACGAAGAAGAAGATTGAAGACATACTTTGGTGGACTACTTGCAGCATCAACAATTACCTGAAGATCCAAGAAGGAGGATCGATATCCGGAGACGTGCTGCTCGATTCTTCTACTTTAATGGCACCTTGTATAGAAGGTCGTTTGAAGGACTGCTTCTGCGTTGTTTGGGCTCCGTTGAAGTTGTTCAGGCATTAGAGGAAGTACATGCTGGGATTTGCGGTGCACATCAATCGGGGCCGAAGCTACATTTCTGCATTAAGAGAATGGGATACTATTGGCCGACGATGGTTAAAGACTGCATGGAGTTTGCTCGAAAGTGCCAAGCCTGCCAATTTCACGCCAACTTCATCCACCAACCTCTTGAGCCGTTGCATCCAACTGTGGCATCATGGCCGTTTGACGCATGGGGCATGGACATCGTTGGACCACTGCCAAAGTCTTCCGGGGGGCATGGCTATATCCTTGCTGCTACGGATTATTTCTCCAAGTGGGCTGAAGCTGCACCCTTTAGAGAAGTCAAAGGGGAACATGTTTCTAGTTTCATCCAAATTAATATCATCTACCGTTATGGCGTCCCGCGTTACATCATGACAGACAACGGACGATCATTTGTCAACAGCACCATCACCAAGTTGTGCGACAAGTTTGGATTTACTCAGCGAAAGAGTTCTGCATATTACCCGTCGTCAAATGGACTGGCGGAGGCCTTCAACAAAACCTTATGCGGTTTATTGAAGAAAGTTGTCTCCAAGTCAAAACGAGACTGGCATGAAAGAATCAATGAAGCTCTGTGGGCATATCGCACAACCTTTCGCACACCCACTAAGGCCACGCCATACTCGTTGGTCTATGGAGTGGAAGCCGTGTTGCCATTGGAAACGCAAATCCCCTCGCTAAGAAACGCCATCCGGGAAGGGCTCACTGAAGAAGACAACGCCCGGCTGCGTTTGGAAGAATTGGAAGCTCTTGATGAAAAGCGGCTCGAAGCGCAACAAAGATTGGAATGCTATCAATCCCGCCTCTCTAAGTTCTACAACAAGAAAGTCCAGGCACGTTCGTTTCAAGTCGGAGATCTCGTCCTTGCCATCCGGAGACCCATTGTCATCAACTACCGCAGTGGGAACAAGTTCACCTCCAAATGGGATGGATCATATGTCATCACGGAAGTCTTCACAAATGGAGCCTACATGATGCTAGATAACGACGGAGTGAGTATCGGACCGATAAACGGACGATTCTTGAAGAAGTTCTACGCCTGAAGAAATCGCAAGCAATGCTCCTTGACGCACGAGCCTAAACTGCACGTCACACACAAAAAAAAATGCAAAAAAAAATGTAATACTCCTGGCCCGCAAGAGTATAAACTGTGTACGGCGCAAAATAAACAAATTCAATTTGTTTTGAACTACGTAATGGCTTGATCCCTTCACAGGGTACGTAGGCAACTTGGAAATTATTTTTCTAAGTTCAGTCATAAACAAAAAAAATCAATCAAGTGATTGGATTAATTATGTTGGTTCATTACTTGATGGAAAAAAAATGTAGTTGGGTTAAGTTAATCCATTACACAAAAAAAAAAAATTAAGTAAATGGGTTGATTAAATTTAATCCACTACTTGCAAAAAAAGGAGTATTTGGGTTGATTAAATTTAATCCATTACTTTAAAAAATATATATATAAGTTCTTGGATTAATCAAATTTAATCCATTACTTGCAAAAAGGAAAAAAAAAATGAAATAAGTATTTGGATTGATCAAATTTAATCCATTACTTGCAAAAAAAAAAATTCTTAAGTAAATGAGTTGATTAAATTTAATCCATTACTTGATAAAATATATTTGAGCATGAGGTTAATTCAACACATCGCTTAAAAAAAAAAGTTGGATGGATATATTAAATTAATCCATCACTTGGTTTGGAGAAGTTATATGGCTACATGCGCTAAAGCACTTAATTTTTAATTAAGGTGTTTTAGTATTCAAATTTGAAGGATGGTATAAGGTTTTGCATCGGGGCTTGCAAGTGCATTCATGATGTAAATTAAGAAGAAATTAGAGCTTTATTTCACCAAGGGATCATCAAGATACAAATTCCATATGAACTAAGCAATGAAGAATGCGAAAAACAAAGAATAAAGAACAAAAGAATGATGAAGCTAGAAAGGCTGTAGATGTAGCAACTCCTCTCGGGACCTCTTGAAAGCCGCTTCCATCATCTTCAAGTTGGCAGAATCTTCGGCAGATGGGCCTGGGGAATTCTTGATCTTCAAAACAACCGCCTCTTGAGATGCGCGAGCCTCGCTAAGAACTTGCTCATCCCTTGTAGCTCGCTGAAGAGATGAATCCATTTCGGCCACTTGTCTCTTCAACTCTTCTAATTTGGCGCCCAACACTTTAACCTCTTCCGTCTTGGCTTGCAACTCACCATCTCTCTTGGCCAGCTCTCCTTCGGCTAGTTGCAATGACTCTTGCGACTCCACCTTCGTACGCAAATCCTGAAGCATCGTAGCCCCATCGAAGAAACGGTGCAATGATAACTCCAGCCGAGATGGGTCCTGCTTGCAATCCCTCATGGAGCCAAGAAACTCCTCCGCTGCAGCTCGACCCCTCGCAAGCTTCTCCAAATGCGCATCCTTAATTATGTCTCTCACTATCTCCCAATAATAGTCCATTACTTTCCAGCTTGCACGCCTCTTCATTTCATCAGGGGTAATAATAGTTGTTGCAGGAGTAGCCTTCTCCAAGGGACGCACTGCCGGAGATGCTAAGTGTGCAATAGGATCGGCCATTACTAAAAGAAGGGCTGGTGATGGCACTACATCTGCTCGAGGGATGCGCGGGGCACGTGTCAAGGGTATAGGAACACTGGCACTGCTTCTTGCATCATCATCACCATCATCGGGCGCCGACGTACTGCCCAAGCCCACAACCTGAAAGGAAACAGGGAAAGCATAAGTACAAGCGAAGAAACCAAAGAAAGACAAAATCAAAGAATAGAACAAAGACATCAAAACTTTCATTTAAAAGTCCTGTTAAAGGTGCTTCTTCCTCAAAAATGCATGAAGGGATACTAAGATGGTCTAAGTTAAAAACCTCATCCCTCCCTTCATCAGAAAAAGATAAAGCGGAAATTACTTCTTTGTTTTTCAACAGAGGTTGTGCCGGCGAACGCACTGCGTTTAGGGCAAAGTTGGGCGATAGTGCTTCATCATTGCTAACACGGACGGCGGAGTTCGAATTGTTGCTAGGCGGATCATGACAGCGGGACCACCACTTGGCATAATCACGGCTTGTCGAAAGAATGGAACCCGATAAACCAGGATATGTAAGAGATGCCTTCGTGAGAAATTGGGTGCTCACCAACCATAACCGGTATAACTCACTCGGATCTCCAGAAAGGATCTCTTCCTTCAATGGCCCGGGGATGTGCTGACAAAACCCAAATCTCCGGCTAAAACGATGTGGACTGTATGCCTCAACGATGCAAGAAGACCCGCACCTAAACGTCAAGTAAGCCGAACGTACACAAATGAGAAGATCCCTTCTAGAGGAATTGATAAGGAACTCATTGTCATGAAAGGTGAAAGGAGCCGTCGCAGTGTTGAATCGAAAGCACACTAAAGAAGAAGGTGAGATGTTGGTAAACAATCTCTGGGCGGCAGTATAACTGATACATCTAAAGGCATCTACACCCGAAAACCCCACCATGGGCGGGTTCCCCGAAACCTCCAGCCAATCATGGGTCGGAAAGTGTCCCGCGAGCTACGGATAAACAAAGTGAAGAGGAAAAACCGCCTTGCACTGCTTCAAGTCAGTGGACGTGCATATCATCCTCAAGCCTCGGTATATGCTCGCCAACACGGGGATAGCCAAGTAAAACTGTGTGCCACGCGCCATGCGGCTGGCAACTCGAAAGACAGATGGTCGAACCATGCCTACACGGCCATGGGGAAGCGCAAATCCACAAATCCAAGCAGAAATGAATGCTGCTAGATAAAGCTCATCACGGTAAGCAACTTCCACGCCTAGAAAATCCATCTTGCCACTAACAGGCTCTTGCAGCTGCGTTCTGATTATAGTCCCACTTGGGACGGACGGCTCCTTAGGAGCCCTCCCTCTCTTCTTTTGAGGCTGAAGTGTCGGGCTAGAATATTTCCTGCCTTTCCCAAACCACGATGGAGACCGCCTTATCCTTTTTGCAGATCGAGTGGTATGCCAAAAACAGATATCTGCAAGCAAAGGAAAATTAGTCAAAAAAAAGGGGGATGAGGGAAATAAAATAAAAACAAAGAAGAGAGACCGAAATGATAATTGGACCGTACTTGCAGCTAGCTGGGGTTTGGTCGTTCCCATAGTTCAGGGCCTTGTCACTCGGTACAGCTTCGTCATAAAACTCACCCTGTAGGGGAAGCCTAACCAGCTCATGGATATCCTACAACGAAGGTGAAAGCTCACCGATGGGAGTACATAAGGTGTTCGTGCTTGGACGCCACCGTTCAAGAAATGCGCGAAGTACTCCTTTGCTGCAGTAATACGTGAAGAGTGAAGCCTGTACACCGTCATAGATCTTTGCATGCCTCAAATGCTGCTTGTGGTGCCAGAGCATATGCTCAGTCCACTCCCAATAGCCTGGGTAGAAACAAAACATGCCGAACATAGAGTCTGGGAAATTGGCATCAGCGCTAAGATCCGGGACCGTGTTCGGGTGAAATGGCTCGAGCTCACGGCTACCCAATCTGTGAAGAGTAGATCGAAGTGAGAGGGCAGTCTCCTCGCCTTCTGATCCATCCGATCGCACAATTTTCCATACAGACCTGCGAGTCCAATGCTCCGGGTGTTCAACATTAACCCTTGAACGAGGTGGTGTCGCTGGAGTGTCGATAAGGATACGAGTCTGGGCATCCTTATCACGACCAACTATAAGATGATTCCCGTCACTCCGGATAAATTGTTTAGCCATGACGCCACTGCAAAACAAAAATCAGGAAAATTGGTTATCTTCCAAGAAAATGGGGGTTATTTCCACGGCAATTTTTGAATGACATGAAAAAAATATTGCAAGATAAACGCAATAAATGAAATAAAATGCATGTCAAGTTTGGGAATTAATTTTAAGTTCATTTTAAATTTTTGGACTTAGAGTTAAATTTCCACGAAATTAAATTTTGGGCACTACAAAAGGTAAATATTTACATGTAGGGTTTGGGATTTAATTTTAAATTCATTTTAAATTTTTGGACTTAAAATTAAATATTTTGGGACCTAGCCTCAAATACAAAATATGTTGGGGTTAAATTTTGGTCTTCCAAAATCAGGGGGTTCAATCTTGGAATTACCTAAACACTAAGGGCTCAAATCCTAAGGTTTAGAATACTCAGGGGGCATATTACAATTTTCCTAAAGTTTGTGGAGTATACTTAAAATTGGCAAACCAAGAGGGAGACAATCCTAGGGTTGCAAAAGTTAAGGGACTAAATTGAAATATGGCAAAATTAAGTCTCTCTTCTCCCTCACAACACAAAAGAACGCAGGCCCTTCAAAACTGCACAACCCCTCTCCATTCTCAAAAAAATCACAGCCACCACCTCCGACGACGGCGAAGGAGCAGGCGGCGGATGGCAGCGGCCTCCGACGGCGACTTCCAGCAGCTCTCCCCTCGGCGGCGCTCTCCCTCTCCCCCTCGCTCTCTCTCTCTCCGGCCGGGCACGCAACGACGGCGGCAATCTGGAGGAGGCAGCGGCGGCACGGTTCCGGCGACGTCTCCCCCTCGCGGCGACAGCGATGACGCGGGCTCCCTCTTCCTCATCCTCCTCCTCCGGCGGCTCGAACGGGCAGCGGCAAGGACCGGCAGCGAAGCAATAGCGGCGGTGTTTTTCTCTCCCTCTCCGGCCTTCCCCTCTCACCGGCGGCCTCCCTCCGAAGCAAACAGCGGCGGCGGCGTTTCCACCCAACTCCAGCAGCAGACGCGCGCGAGCGGCGGCGGGCTTCGCCCGCCCGATCTCCTCTCTCCCTTCGATCCAGCGGCGGCGCGGGATAGAGCGACGGCAGCGGGCCGTGAACGGCGGGACGGCGGCGACGCGAACTTGATCTCCCTCTCCGGCCTCCCTCCGATGCAAGCAAGGGCGGCGGGCACCCCAGCGACAACAACAGCGCGGCGGCACGAGCAGTGGCAGAGGACTCCCTCCACGTCCAGCAGCGGCGCGACTCTGTCGGCAGGCCTTCCGAACAAGTAACGGTTGGAGGTGAACGGCAGCACTGTTACCAACCCCGCCATTGTCGAAGACTTGTTGATGGCGGGTAGGTTAAGGATTGAGGCCAACGGCAGCGCCGTGTGACCAACCTCCCGTCTACCATGACGACGAACGGCATTGGACCTTCTGAACAAATAACGGTTGGGACGAAGGCAGCGCCGTCGCCAACCCCGCCATTGTCAAAGGCTTCTTGATGGCGGGTAGGTTAAGGATGGAGGCCAACGGCAGTGCCGTGTGACCAAACCTCCCATCTACCATGACGACGAATCGGAGCAAGTAGAATCAGGTACATGGCTTATCTCGATTTGATGATGATTTTGAAGTAGAAAGCTGGGGTGAATATGATGGATCGGGAGTCTGGTTTCCGGGTCTTGTTGATGGTATTTGCATTCTCTGCTAAGTTTGATCGAAAAAACAAAATGCAAAGAAACAAAGAAAAACAAGAAAGAAAGAAACAAGACAGAATGCAGAAACAAAAGAAGGAAATGCAGGAGAAGAACAAAGCACAAATTGAGATGGGTAATTAAAATAATGGCATGAATTCAAAGTTTCTTTTACCTAGATGATGGAGTGTCTTTGCTCGCTGCTGTGTGTCTGCTTTGTCTATGAGTTCTTTGCCTATTTATCCACAAGTTGAGATTGATTGAGCAACAAATAAATAGTTGGATTTGGCAAATACTTCTTGATTTATAAGGAGCTGAGATACATCTTCCTAGATCTCCTAAAGATTTAACCGAAATATAATCTCCACCATATCAGTTCGAATTAGATATAAATTTGGGACCAAGGATTATGGTCAAGATATTACCTCTTAACTCAAAGTGGATACAAATCCTTGAGGCGGTTGGATGTGAGTTCGGTGGATTTTGTGTATAAAGTGTAAACACATCAAGGTCCCAGGTCAAATATGCACGTGAGATTCAAAAAAGGATTCAAAGGGAATTCTTATCTGAAACAACAAATATTCATATTTGCTCAAGAATTAAGCCAACTAAAAGCAATCAAAGCATGGGTCGGTGGAAAATTTGAAGCCAATTTGGAGTTCAAGCCATGGAAAGTAACAAAATGGTGAAAAAGAAGAGAATGCCGAAAAATCCCAACAAAAATGGCCAGGCACAACAAATAAATATTTCGAGACTTGTTCACGTCTCAAATATTTTATTTCGTCCTAAACAAGTCTCGAGGGGGCATCTGTAAACACGTTAAATTTATTCGCCACTAAAAATGCGACACGTGCAAATTTAAATATTAATTAAATTAATTTTAAGCATTTTAAATAAATTAAATGCTTAAAATAATTATTAATATTTATTGGGCCATTTGGATCCATCAAGCCAAATGGATTTAATTATATTGGGCCAATGTGGATAAGTCCAAATGAAAGACCCACAAGCCTATGGGCTATGGCCAATGGACACTTGAAGCAGGCCAACCCATGAAAATCAGTCAATGTGAACAAGCTCAGATGAAAGGCCCACATGTTCAATGACCCGATAAAAACGTGGATTGGACCAACCCATCGATTGGCCCATCATCCACAAACCCTAGGGTTTTCCCTCTATAAATAGAGGCACACTACTCCACTTCCAGACAGACATCTTCATACCCTACTCATTCTCAAGACTCAAGCACTTGAGATCTATAGCAACAAAACGCTGCAGAAATTCCAAGAAGCCGAAGAAGAAGCACAAAAGCATCTCGACGTCTTCAAGGTTGGAAGAATCAAAGGAGTAACAGAAGTCGAACACTCATATCGTTTGATCTTCATATATTTCCTTTTTAAACTCATTCAAATTCTCTGTAATTGTAGACATTCTATTGTGAAATTAATAAAATTATTTTGCAGTTTCTGTCTACGCATTTTTACACCTACAACAGGCAAGGGGAGGATCAGGAACAGAAACAGTAGAGGAGGAAGGAAGGGCAGCCACCAGGGAAACAGTCGGATCAGAGATAGTTAAATCGACGTCACCAGCCCCAGAAGTAGTAAGGATCGAGCTTGGCCCAAGGCCAGCTGACGAAGCAGGAAGCATACTAGAGACAATGGCTGAAGTCTCATCAATGGGAGCAAGGGCCGAATGAGAAATAGTAGAATGATGTGGCATGTCATTCGGGCCAGGCGAATGACCAGGCGACACAGAAGGGCTAGATGAACCTGCGGTCGGGTGAGCCTAAGAGGAAAAGAGATAAGTATTAGTAAAACAACAAAAAAGAAAAGGGGCTTAAGGGAAACCGCAAGAAACCTGATCGGCTGACGCAGTCGACCCAGTGAGAGGCGAACGAGTTGACCGTCGTCGAGCCTTGGAGACGGGCTTGCCTTTCGACTTTCCCGAGCTTGGAGCAGCACGCTTTCGCTTCGAAGAAGTAGCAGGGGCGGACGAAGTATGTGGGCGAGATGGAAGAGACGAGACATCGTCTAAAGCTCCTGCGAAATAAGGGTAAAAATGGAGGAAAAAGCCTGAGAAAAACACATAGTACATAGAGTAAGGAATCGAAAAGACTTACTAAGCAAAGGAAGTAAATGATCATCCTCTTAAGAAGAACAGGAGTAATCGGGGGCCGATCCGGTAACCAAAAACATCATAATACCTGGGAAACCACGAGAAATGAGGAAGGTCTGCAAGTCAGTTCCAAAATTAGCGTGAGAAAGAACTTTTTCCCACCAATCATCGAAACGCTTTGTCGACAAACCAGGGCGGATATCAAAACAACGAACTTCAAAATTAAAAATTCGGAGAGCCCATGTTCGGCAAAGATGACGGCTCTCCTCTGGACCGAATCCTTTGAAGGATTTACTATACCGATTCGGGTCTCCACGAAGAGGAAGAACCACATCCTGAGCAAAACCGAACTGTCGGCTGACCAGAGGAGGATTATAAACTTCAGAGAGGATAGAGTGATCAGAAGGAACGAACAGTGAACAGTTGAAGATGTGACGAGGAACGATACAAGCGTTCCAAACATGAGCCAACGGCTTCGAAAGAGATGAACCGAAAGGGGGGATACCGATAGCCGAAACCCAACTGTTGGAAGGACCAGAATAAAGACGTCTATTCATAAAATAGTAGATCCATTGTTCGATGCGCATGTCGGGAAAACGGACTCCAAGAAGGTCATGGCCCGAAGGAGAAGTGGTATCAAGAGATTGGGGCTCAAAACCAGAAATATCTCTAAAATGGCAGGTAAGCCAAAGATGAAGAAACCAAAGAGGGCCGTGAGACCTGTTGAGATGACCATCAGCCCATCCATGTACCTGGGACGAAATGCCAGAGTACAAATGCACTAGGAAGTAGTCAGCAAGAGGCAAATGGGTATCATCCATAAGCGACTTAGCCAAAGGGTAAGTCTCAAGGATAACATTCTTGGCGGGTGCACACCAGAAAAATCGGCTAAGGAAATGCATCATAAAGGCCACGGGTTCCGACTTGAGAAGTTCAGGCTTAGTGCCACAATATCGAGTAATCCACAGGGCGAAAGTAAGCCCCGAAGAATAGCCAGTGGACTTCGTCGAAGGTTTTTCAGAACTAGTGACACCCAAAAAGTGTTTTCCAAGAGAGGGCAGGTCCAAAAGAAGCTTAACATCTTCGATGGTTGGAGTCATCATACCCCAAGGGAAGCAAAAACAGTTGATAGAAGAGTTCCAGAAACAGAGAAGGGCTTGAATGTGCCGATATTCAGAAGAAAAGGGTTGAACACTCAACTTAATCAGATGATTGATACTAGTGGACACCCAAATCGGTTCGTAGTGAGGACGTACCCTTTCATACCAAGCAGTATATTCAGAAGTCACGATGGGCCAAGTACTGAGGAGACTAAAAAGTTTAGCAGAAAAATAATCCGAAAACAAGGGGATCATCTTCGAATCACCAAAAAAAGTAGAAACAGAAGCAGCGGCCTCGACGGAAGTCTCTAGAGGACCGAGAGTAGTAAAGCCTTCATCAGTAAGACGAAGGGAAGACTT
Organism: Hygrophila difformis; assembly: GCA_030278955.1. Taxonomy (NCBI): domain Eukaryota; kingdom Viridiplantae; phylum Streptophyta; class Magnoliopsida; order Lamiales; family Acanthaceae; genus Hygrophila; species Hygrophila difformis. Next base: position 27,681,829 of record JAOANR010000014.1, read on the forward strand.
ATCGGCGAAAGAATCTTCAATATTCTTGATTTTAAGGGAAGAAGGCGAGAGAGTTTGTTGCGCCATTGAGAAGGGAGGAAAAAGTCACAAAGAGAGTATGAAGATGTATGAGAATGAGAAAAAGAAAGGGGAAATGATTAAAAGATAATAGAATATGAAGAATATGAAAAGACGTGGCCGGATTCCAAGGAGGAGTTGGGCACGAAAAGGAGAAGGTGAGAGGGTTAAGTTTACTTGGGCTCTTTCTAGAGACGAAAGTTCGCACAAGTAAGGAGGGCATCTGTTGGGGCCATAAGAAGTAGTGGGCCGCGAAAAGACAATTGGGCCATACAACATGGACCAAAGAAGGATTTTTAAAGGAGGTGAGCTTAGAATTGATTGGGCCGAGAGACTAAAGGAGAACGATCCATAACAGGCGAAGAGTCCGAACAGAGGAAGATCTCAAAGACAAGAGATTTCGGCCGAAACGAAGCCAAAGCAGCCGATTAGGGGGAGAAGAAAATCGGCTCAAAGGAATCGGCCGGAGAGCGGTTACCAAAGCTCCGGCTATAAATAGGGGATGCCATGCACATAATCAAGAGAGACCAATCCAACTCCAAAATTCCTTTATCAAATTTAATTCTTTGTATCTTTACTGCTTTCTTTACAGCTTTCCTTTACAGTTTTTCCTAGACTCTAGCTTAGCTTGTAGCGGTTACTTTCTAAGTCCATCGTTGTTTCTCAACAACCGGTAGTTTGGTTCTATTTTTCGGTGAATTCGCCGTTGTTCCTTAACAACCGGTATATTCTCCATTGCATCCAGTTTGCCATTATAATTCCAGTGAATATTCAGTCAAGTTTGGGCGTAATTAGTCAAGTTTGGGCGCATTATTGTAAATGCGGACCCGTAATCGGTTTGATCCTTTTCCGATAGCCTCCATTGAGGAGAGTCCTTGGCTCGACGCTAGCCCAACACTAAATCAATCCCCTAAATTGCTTAATCTTCACCCAAACAATCCCAAACCCCCTTAATTATGTTCCAATATGACGTGGCACAAGGATTAGTGTTTGGTCAATGGGTTTGACCCAAGTTGATGCTTACATGGCAGATAGATGGAGTCCAGATCACCTATTTAGAGCTCCAGTTCATTATTATGGAGAGATCTCCAAAAGTCAATTAAAGGTGGCCTAATTCATCATCCGCGGCTCCATTTTCATCATCACGTAGCTCGGTACTCCCCCTTTTTCCCCCAATTTCACCCACCCCTTAGCTGTCCTGGCCAGTCCTTCTACGTTTCAAACAAAGCCCATTAGTTTCCTATTTTCATTCTTCATCTATTAGGTTTGCATATTGGAGGCCAATTGATGCTAGGATTTGCAGATTGGAGGCCAAATAAGATCAAACCGTGTTCAGATCATTTTCAAGCCAGGGTTGGTTTGATTGGAATTGTGTAGCATTTAGGTGAGATAAATTAAAATGTAATTTTGATTTTCGTTTTCTAAAATTTCATTGCTTTTGGTCTATGTTGATCAAAATTGTAATTTGAGTTTACGGTTGTGATCATTGTATGTGATCATTGTATGTTGTAGTTGAAATGAGCATAAGGTTCGTCAAAATCTGTGGTGAAACGACATCTGGCCAAAAGTCCAATCAAGTTAGTGAAATTCCGGCCAAGTTTGTGCAACAGTGAGCTAAGATATGATTTTTTGAATTTCGATCATAGAATTGAGATCTTATGTTGTGAGGATTCAAATGCACATAAGATCGGTCCTTTTTAAGGAGTTTAGAGCCTCGCCAGAATTACTATTCATCGTTTTCTCCAACGATGTAACACCCCGGTTTTTGGTCACCTAGGTCGGGATGTCACTGCCACACCTCCCAAGCAAGACACGGTTTCTCCTAGCTTGCTAAAGAGATGCAAGACTATGGTTTTTCAGAATTTAAAACATTCAAACAGCCCATTTATATATAATTTAAAAATAATGTACCAAAGTTGCAGCGGAAAGTATTAATTACATATGTATAATGCAGCGGAATTTAAAATTGGGCCAACACGGCCAAAATACAGGTTAAACAGGTCCGTTCATGCAATTCATAACTAAGACTAGAATAATAAAGGAAAATAATATTTCCCCGAATATCCCATGCATGCATATGATGATGCATATTCTTCATGCTCTGTAGGAAAAAGAAAGAAATGGTTTTGGTCAGCACAACGTGCTGAGTAAGTTAACACATACAGGTTTATGGGGTTTCAAAGCCATTAATTAAATTTAAAGAAAACATGTGCATAACACCCCATAACTTGATTCATTTATCTAATAATAATTTAAAGGCATAATTCACAGGATATGGACTCCATAAAATCATAAATATAGCTTTTCAAGTAAAATAATTGTAGGACATAATTTAAGAGCATAATTTAAATAAGGGAAAGAAAACATTCAAGTCTTTTAAATTTTCCCGTTAATCCCTAGCCGAGTATCAAGATTTTATTTGTAGTTAAGTTTCTCTCGCCGTTTTGGCACAGTTTCTCATGTTCAACACCATCGTCCAATCAGGCACGATGTGCAAAGATTGGAGGGCACCCTGCAGAGCACTCACCCCCTACGTAGATTACTCCCGTCCGTTTAGGCACGAAGCAAAAAGCTAGAGGGGCACCCGATGGAGCACTCACCCCCTAGATAGGTCACTCTCGTCCGTTTAGGCACGAAGCAAAAAGCTAGAGGGGCACCCGATGGAGCACTCACCCTCTACGTAGAAAGCTCAAACTAGTCATAACGGGATTTCGAAAATGTTTGTTTATGTATTTTATTTCAAAGGAGTTTCCACTCATTTAAACCTTAAATGCCAATTTCTCAAATTTAGTAAGTTTCTCAAAATATACTATTTCAGAACGTTACTCGCTCCCATATCATTTAAAAATCCTTTCCAACAAGAATTTCAAGATTTGACTTCGATAAACAACTGTTTACTCCAAAATTAATTATAAATCAGATTTAATTCCGAAAATTCTGAAATTTTACCAGTGACTCAAAACACAGAGACGAACAAGTTTCGTGTTTTAAGTTATTCGATCCGAGTTAAGGAACCAAGTCAAAAACGTGGAGTTTAATCAGGATACAAATCTGTCTGAATTCTTACAACAGCAGTTTCATAATTTCGAAATCTACCATAGCAAACAAACTCCAAATTTGATGAACTTTTATAGGGAGATGCTTAAGACATATATCTACAAGTTTCATGTTCAACAAAAGATCTAATTCGTCCTATATCTATTGTCAAAAACGCCTACAAGTTCGGACCAAGAATCTGTCAAGATTTCAAGATCTAAATTTAGTACAGTTCGGTTCAGAGTCGATTTCCAATATCAAACCTCAACGAAAAATTCCAAAACTTTACGGAGGTGTTTTTAACGTATAAATCTACAACTCTTATGTTTAGCACCAATCCTAAATCGGTCTAGATCTAAGGTAAAAATCAACCTCAAGTTCGGATAAAGAATCTATCACCGTTTCAAGATCTAGATTTAGAACAGATTAGTTTCGAATGAATTCCAGATATCAAAACATAATGAAAAATTCTGAAAACTTTACAGAAGATAGATCTATGTCTTAGGAACTTTTTTTCGTGTTTTACATTTTCTCGTTTGAACAGTTTTAAGGTTCCGAAAAATTCGTGCAAAAACGTTGCGCCGTAGAGTTTTTTCGTGTTGACAGATTTTAAGTTCTTGATTTAATTGTTTAGATTACATGTATTTTAATTCTCTCAAAATCGTGTAAGCATTAACTTACAGATCTTTGGTCGTCCGGGATCGTCGATTTCGGAGGCGTGGCTTCCAGTCCACCGTTTATCTCCTCGGTTCGTCGGGTTCTTCGTTCTCGATCCGATTCGGGGCGTAGAGAAGAAAAAGGTGAGGTTAGGATTCGTTTTCGAATCGTATATGGAACAAGGTTCGGATCAGAACTTACCACAACGTTGGACATCTTCCGATTCTCGTCCAAACAGCCCTCGCCTTGGTTTCGTGCCTCCGACGACTCCGGAATTAGAGTTTTCGAACGTATAGAGTATGGATGTTTTTAAAAGTGTTCGGGGCTTTCAAGAGGGGTTTTTTATAGGTAGACATGACCTAGGGACGTCCAAGGTCGGCCTTGGTGAGTCTTGAGCCGAAAGGTGTTCAACCGAAGTCGGAAAATCCGGATTCGGGCGAGTGAATCTCGCAACGGGCGATTCTGCTCGCTGGCGCGGCCGTGGCGCGCCGTTAGGCTATTGACCGCACGGCCACCGCGCGGCTGCCGCCTGGACTCCGGTCCGGGCGGGTCGTGCGATCTGTCGTGCCTTTCCTCCTCTCTTTCGGACTTCTATCCCTTTATGCTCCCGGATTCCGATGTCCGGGCCATCTTCGGGTTCCTATTCCGTATCATCATTTCCCTCGGATCTAAATTTATGTTTGGACTCGAGTTTTCGAGTCCATTGGTGTCGGGTACACGTGTAACAATTTATTTATCTTTATTTAATTAAATTCCTTTAATTCCTTTTTAAGTTAAACTTCATTTCTCATTTCCTTATCTTTATTTATTTATTTGCTGAATTTATTTATTTATTGTATTTATTTGATTTATTGTATTTATTTTATGTTGGGAAATTCTCGGGTATTACAGTCTACCCTCCTTAAGAATCAACTTTGTCCTCGAAGTTGTGTTTCGGCTTCTCTCGTGCTAAGGATTTTTTTGTTTGTTTTATTAATTTGTGACTGAACTTAGAATTAAAACTTCTAAGCTGCCTACGTACCCTATGAAGGGATCAAGCCATAATGTAGTTCAAAACAATTTGAATTTGTTTGCTTATTTATTTGGAATACATATTGTTGAATCAAACTCAAAAATAAATGCATCTACTTTATTACGGGGTATCACATCCTTTCCCCCTTAGGACTTCAGTTATGTCCCCATAACTGCCGATACGTTATTCTCAAGGGGCTTCGGGTTTTGGGTCTTTATTCTGAGGGTATCGGTGCCCTTGGTTGTTGCCATTTTGACCGTCTAGGTTTCGTGGCTGGTCAGGTCCAGCGACCAGGTCCTCTCTCTTGGTGATATTTTTAATATGGGTTCGGCACTCTTTCATCCGATGTCCACGTCGACCACACCGGAAGCATGTGTCGGGTTGAGGGCATCCTCTCACCAGATGAGGTTGGTTACACTTTGGGCATCGGGGTACGTAGCCTTCACGGTTGAAAATCCTTCTATTGTTGCCTTCATCGTCGCATTGGGCTAGCTCATTTGGTCCTTCACGATAATTATTCCTACCCAAGTCAATATCAGTTCTGCGGTCCTTATCTCTTTTGCCTTGTCCATGGGGACCTCGGCTAGTCTCACCTATCGCCTTACGCTTCAGTCATTGAACTCGTGCAACCGCTACCGCACGATCATAAACAGCTTGTAGGTCGGGGTAGTGTACCCCTGTGATCACCTCGCGTACTGCCAGGTTCAGTCCCATCTCGAATTTTTGAGCCTTCTCCGCATCTGTGGGTACTAATCTTGGTGCGAACCTCACCAGCTCCTTGAATTGAGTGTAGTACTCTTGCACTGTCTGGCCCCTTGTTTCAGCGACAGAAATTCTTCGTACATCGCTGCTTTGGTACTCAGGGGATAGAATCTATCCCTGAGCATCTCCATCATTTCCGCCCACGAGTAGGGCTCATCATCTTCTTGCAGTTTCGCTTGAGTCGCTTGCCACCAGTCGTCCGCTTCGCCTCCCAAGTAGTACGAAACGACGTGCACTCTCTCCTTCCGGACACTTGACCGCCCCAGACGCTTGTCAAAAGTCCGGATCCATTCCTCCAGTTTTGCTGGATCCTCCTCACCAGCATAGCGGGGTGGCTGGTAAGGATTCACCATGGCCAGATAGTTGGGACGAGCTTGGGGCGGAGGTACCGCTGCGGCTTGACCCTGATTGACTTGCGCGTTCCCTAGCGCAATCAAGACCACTTCTATCGTCCGAAGACGATCGCCCACATTGTTCGGTGCGGGGGCGTCCTGCGCACCTTGAGGTTGTTCTTCTACCGGTTCCGTGACATTTGGTGGGACTTCAGTAGTAGTTTGGGGAACCGGTTGGGTTCTCGGTCTACCTCTGGGTGTCATTCTGTTACAAACGGTGTGGATTAAGATATGTGAAGGTAATATATAGTCTAGACAATATTTATAAATGTGTTTGTAATTTCGCACGTAGTGCTCGATCGAGCTTAGAGGTGTTGCCAGATTTTTTTTTATTTTTTTTTTTCGAATTTCAAATTTTGCATTCGTTGTTTGGGAAATCAAACAAGATTTTTGGAATATAGAGTGTTTTAATAAAAATTGGTTTTTTTTTTTTTTTTTTTTTGCTTCCACATGAGGAAATTTTCTAATTCGTACAAGGATAGGAATGGCTAAGGCCGAGATTTGCTATGCTTAGGCGTGCGCTTAGATGAACGCGATCTAGAACTACGGCAAGATCAGTCTCTAGTGAGCGTTTCTAATTTGATGTCAAGCGTCTAAGTCATCTAGTGCAAGCAAAAGGTCTAAGTTAGAACATATCGCTTCTAGATTCTCTAAGGTATAGAAAAAAAAATGTGGTATGCACATGCAGATGATGATTTCCCCCAAAAAATAATTCATGCACTATGTCTTTATATATATATTTTTTTTTTCTAATTTCCATGGGTTTTAAAAATGAAAATTTATTCCATGGAATTTATGACTTTAAAAATTTAATGTAATAGTTCAAAATTCTTGGACCACTATATTGGGTCAAAAATAATTACCGTTTGGGCTCAAAAATATTTTGGCTAAAAATGATTTGGGCTAGGAAGTTTCAAAAATAGTAATTTGGGCTCTTCTAAAAATAATAATGGGTTAAAAATAATAGTGGTTTAAAAATAATAGTTTAAAAATAATAATAGTCTAATAGTTTAAAAATATCCGGGCTTTGATACCACTTTGTAACACCCCGGTTTTTGGTCACCCAGGTCGGGATGTCACCGCCACACCTCCCAAGCAAGACACGGTTTCTCCGAGCTTGCTAAAGAGATGCAAGACTATGGTTTTTCAGAATTTAAAACATTCAAACAGCCCATTTATATATAACTAGTAAGTTTTAGCTGTGCGATGCACAGCCTATTTAGGATGTACAACTGCCCATGGAAAAAGAGAAAATAATTAAATTAATATATACAATTTAGAGATACTTTTATATATGTTTTAAATTATAAATTTTTTGCTATGTTGGTTTAGGACTGCATTTGTATATGTGACAGGGTAAAATGAAAAAATTGTTATGTTTTAAAAATGTGTCTTGGACTGCGTGAAATGTAGGTATGGTGCATTTATATGAGAACAGAGGAAGTATAAGTTTCAAATGAATGTGATGATAATAGAAGTATAAATAATACAATATTCATTAAAAATTTTAAGGATAATATTCAAAATCCACACATATTAGGGAACAAAATGATATTCTATCATTTTGGTAGAATATTAGTAATAAAATGAAGATGTTTATTAACTTCACGGTTTTAAAATTATGGTACCTGTGCTTTTTTTAAGGAAAAAGATAGGCCCCCTAAAAGTCAATTACTCATTTGTATGGTACGTGTGCAATGACAGTGAGATATATTGTAAAGTTAAATCAAATAAAAAAACAGAATGTGCTTTAGGGCTTGATAATATTGGCCCCCATAGAGTACTAAATTGCCCTGTTCGAACTGCATTCCATCAATAAAATTAAGTGAAAAAAGATTCTATCAATAATGAATGATTACGGTACTTGTATAGCTTGCACAGCAAGCGGCAATCCTCTAAGTCATTGAGTCGGGCATCGGAGCAAGCCGGAGGACGTTCCTGGAAGAGGGAGGACATGTGATTGTTTTATAGGAAGAAATTAATCCAAAGGAAGAAAATAGATCCAATATTATTCATCAATATAAAATTTGCTCATAGAAACGACCATGTTTTCCAAGATATTTGGTTGGTTTCACTATCAGCAGAGAGGTATACCGCTGACAGATCCATCAGATGTGAGTATCTGATGCTGAAGAAAAAACCTCAGTCCTCCATTGGCACCTCTAGAATATCAAATTTGTCGTCTTCAATCATTTTTGCTTACCACAGATATAGGGGTTGCTAATCTTAAGTCAGTGATACCATAATCAGCATGAAGGAAATGAACGGAAAATCTACAGCTTGATCAAAATAAGAAAGCAATTTATGGGCCATTACATCAAATAATAAGACAACATCAAGGACCATCAATTTCAGCACTTTTCCAGATGAGTGCAGAAACAAAACAAGAGAGAGAGAGAGAGAGAGATTACTATGCAAATTAAGTCAGTAAATATATTTACACCGGTTCCTATTACAGTCTATATACTTTATTATTGAAGATAGAATCAAGGATCAGTTTGTTGAATCTTGCATTTCAGAATACTAACATTCAAGCAGCACGGATTCGTGGCAAGTGCTTGTCATAATTAATATTGTATTTATCACACAAAATATACACCATAAAGACGAAACCTAGCGACCACATAGTTTGACTTCAAAGCTAACAGGAGCACAGGAACGTATAAGGACAGCAGCACGTACCCCTTCTTTGTCTGCAATCACATTGAGCATCATATGAAGACCGTAACAACCATAAACATATGCATGCCTCCGGGTCCAAACTGTTAAATGGCAAAAACTCAAAATCTTAATTTTCCTGGCATGCCAAAGAGTATGATTTATGAGATGGAAATATAATAATCATGGCAGCATAACACTGAAGCTGCACACACAGGCCAATAGATTTTATCTGTTACAAAGTTAATACAGTAGTTGTTAGGCTAAACATTCAGGAGAACCAGAAGTAGCTGCTCTTTAGCAACATTATTTAATGCATAGTTTACAAGTTCATTAAAAAGCATCAAAAATCTGATTACTGTAACTAAAAAACAATATAGCAATGAAACAACTAGAAAGCATTATTTGATTAAAATATGTGAAATCCAATCAAACTATGACCTGAGTCTTCCTAATACAGCTATTCAACTTGCCACGTGACTGATAAAAGTAACATTTTGTAAATCACCCGTGCAAGTCCAAAATCACATATCTTCAATTTACATTCAGCATTTGCCAAGATATTTTTGGGCTTCAAAGCTCGGTGGAACACGTTAGCTGCATAAAAGAACATAGCACTTATCCAATTATTCACACATAATCTAAGATGGTTGTAAGTTTAAGAGAAACTTATCATAGAAAACTTACATGACTTGGCGGAATATGTTTCCCACTGAGAATGTCGAGCAAAAGAGTGCCAAAGCTATATATCACACTTTCAGGAGTAACCCTTCTTGAAAAATAGATATTAATATTAACTGTGGACCATTAACCATTAAGTTCGAAGCATTCAGTTGTTACCATTTTCCCTTCAACACCATTGTGCCAATTTGCATCAATATTTAGATATAAAAATTCTCGTAAATGAAATGGAATAGTGCAAGCTACTCTCATATATTAAAATTCAAAAATCTAAAATATGATTTGATATCAGCCTGCAGGCAGTGGCGGAGTTACCCTAAGGCTTGGTAGGGCCTTGTCCCCACCTCAATTAAAAATAAAATAAAAATTATGTTGTATAATTAATTAAGTTTATGCATACAGGAATATTGTAACAGTTGATGAAACCTTCTTATTATATTTTGAAACTCTTATCATATGATCAGTTGGGTATGTTTCATCAGTTGAGTGACCAAAAATATGATAAAACCATTGTGCAAATCATGACTCGATTCCGGCATTTCAGAAAATTCAATGTTATTGACAAAATGAAATCAAACACACTGTGATTGTTGTCTAGTTCATGAGTATGTGCTCTAATATCTGTGGTGAATTGTTTAACTCACAAGTGAAAAAAGGAAGAGTCAAAGTTAAATTCTTCCATTTTTTTTTTGAGAGATAGGCTGCCAACACTTGTAACAAAATCTGTGTCCAGTACTACCTGAATGATTGTGGCGCCCTTGTTTTGTCGTCTTCGTCTGAACTAATTTCGCGGTGCCATTGCTCGTAGCCCAGTTTGAATTACTATTGCTGCTGCCTACAATTTGTTGAAAGATTTTCTGGCAGCATGAGCACGTGCATACTTCTGTATTTTGATTGAAGCATCCCCTCTTCTCAAGTTTCCAAAAAGTTTCCGGGCAAGCCGTGCTGTTAATGAACAGTGACATTGTTAGTTGAAATATTGAACAACTTCAGATGCCAACTATTCTATTGACGGATATAGCATTGAATATGATCTTTTTCCAATGCTGTTATAAAACTAATACGTTCAGATAAGAAGATTTCGATCTCAATTGCACAAGAGAGAAGCCATTCAACTTTGTTAATCTAAGGTACCTCTCCACAGCTTTTGGAAATTTATGGAAGCCTTCCTTAGGATTATAAACTCTTTTCTGGTAAGGTGAGTTCTGATTTGCTTCTGAATGCACCTTGCTGCGTGAGCAAGAACTTCAGCCCTTCGAGCATCTAATTCAGCCATTTGACCAGCTCTGAGGAATACCTTGGTTTTTCCCATCTGCACTGATTATATGGAGTAAATGCTTTCCCCATATCAATCTTTCAAGGTACAAAAAAGTAATATGCAACCTGTGAGTATTATATGCTGCTGTAACTAAATACGTCATCTACCTGATAACCTTTTAAGCCCATTTTGTCACATATTACAATACATGCAGATTTCTCATCCGACCTGCAAAACAGTACCAAAAGTGCTTGTTGAACATGTGTGAAGTGAATCTAAAGTTAATTATGTCTGTTGTGGTCTCATTGGTTTAAGTGGATTGGTGGCAGAAACTTTCTAACATCCTTCGCTGATAAAGGGCTATTATCGTCTTAATCTGTGATCTGATGAGGCTAAAATGAGATGGAGTGCCAATACATACCCATCTGCCACATCTGGAGCTAGCATTCCAAACCGGTCAATGAACTCATCGAATGTTCTTTTCGTTGGGTATCCAACACAACTTATTCTTATGGCCTCTAATACACCGTACCACAATTTTCACAGATGCTTTGTAAATGAAGAAAATGAAAGTAGATACCAGCATTTAGAAGGAGAGTAAAGTTACATATCATATTAAGAACTTAATCAGTGACTTACTCCACATCTTAACTGGTTTAAGAAATTGAAATTCTCAAATATTCCGGGCTTCGGAACAGTGTTAGGCTTAACACATCTGATATAATGCGACTCTGTTGTGCTTAGGGTTTCCATCAATGATTGTAATTGTTCAATTAGATGATGAATCACACCTACCTTGAAGCGTGTTCCAATAGAAGAGAACTTGGAATGTTTTGATGTTTGGTCTGGTAATGGATGGAACAGACTTGCAACAAACGAACATTTTGATTCAGTCAAAAGAGCTTGATATTCTGCTACAACATAGTCCTTATTCTTGTCCAAGAACTGATCAGCTTGATAAGTTACCTATTTTGGAAACAATAGGAACATTAGAAAGCTACAGAATAGAAATGAGATAAATATTTGTAGGAGTGCTCATACATACATCACCAGCATAATGATTTATTGTGAAATCAGTACGCGAAAGTTTTGGCTTGCTAAATCGTTTGTTGCTTTTGTATGTCTGGTACATCTTTTGTGCAAATGTCTCATGAGTTGATTTTGGGAACATACTGCAAAATAGATAAACTCAGCTACACATATGCATTTTTGGGTGCTACATATATCTCTTTAATGTGCCATATTTCTCTGTAATGCAATGTTTTCTGTTCTATCTATAGTATATTGTGCTATTGAAAGGAGAAATCCTTACCAGGCTTCATCGAGAAATGCAATTATTCCTCCTGGTTTCTGCATGCCAATATCCACCATTAGTAAGTTAACTTGTCTATGCTATAGAATAGCCTTTTACACTCAAAATCTATTATGTTTTCACTGACCTTTTCAATCAGATCCAGGACATCTTGATTGTCTACAAATTCAACGTAACTCCAATCGATCTCCTCTTTTGTATACTCCTCTTGTTCCATCTTGAACACATGTTGTATGTATGCAATTTGATTTAGTTAGTATATTCATATCTAAACTATTGAAATTAAGGGGGTACTGAATGCATATTAATTCAAATTTCATCTAACCTGGTTGAAATGCTGTTGCAACTTCTCATTTGTTAGGTTGATACACAGCTGCTCAAAACTGATTTTCACAGGGCCACAGTGAGTGAGTGCGGAATATGAATGCACTAATGTTAAAAGACAAATTATACCTGTTAACTTTGATGCTCGCGAACCCATATATATCTAGGACCCCAATTATGCTTTTGGCATTTGGATCTGACTACATGAACAATAGAAAACCATATCATACCAATGACTTGAAAAACACCACAATCTATTTTATTTAAACATGTATGACTTGAAAAACCCCATATTCTATTTTATTTAAACAAAGCTTAACAGGCTTCAAAGTTATCAAGTTTGAAATTTACTTAAACATTGGAAGACTAAAACATGTTCAAATAAATAAAAATAAGCAACACGAGAATGTGACAAAATAATGTTCAAATGAAGGTAAGTAGCATCACATGAATAACTCAATGGAAGCATTCAATCAAACACTTTGAAAGAATAGACAGAGTAACACATTATCGTCAAATCAACAGCACAAAAAATAGCGTGGACAATAAAAAAAACAAGACAGTAAACCATCAAAGCCAAATCTTCCCTTACAAAAAGAAGTTGTCGCTACTGAAACAATGAAATAAAAGCACATAAGTAGTGTAAAAATGCAAGAGAAATCGCAAACAAGAAACAAAGTGGTTAATATATGAGAAGCAGGAGTGCTTAAACAAACAGGAACAAACCACACATGAGAGGCAAAAGAATGTTCAACCAAAATGCTTTGGACATGAAACAAACTATATGCTCCAATAGATTCATGTTTCAACTTTCAATAAATATGCATGTGCAAATGCAAAATTTTGATGATATAAGTAACATAATAGAGTCTAATGAAACAAAGCATACCTCATTTGCCACTTTTTCAAAGCGTAAGGGACTATTGAGACCCTCTTCCGGTACATCATCAAAAGCAACAGCAATAGAAGAAACCTGTCGTGTGCATAATTGAAATAAAAAATCACAAGGATGCCACGCATAGTTTCTATTTTAAAGAATGAATAATACCTTTATTCTCTAAACTACACCCTGTCCAAGGGGAGGAGAGCCCAAATCAGGCTTCATAACCAGAACATCATGATTTCCAAACTGAAGAGTAGAAAAATATCAGTGAACGGTCCATCATAAAACAACAAAAGGATTTGGAAAAGGAAAGAAGTTTGGTTACCGCTTGTTCTACTTTTCTATCAATAAAAACATGCATTTTTCTTACATGCTAGTGCCAAATAACATGGATAATCCCTCTCCCTGTATTTAATATAGACTACTGCAAATCAGCAATAGACTCAAAAAGACTCAAACTCGTAGAATTGCAACCCGATCAAGTATTTGGAAATTCAATACGCATCGAAAGAAACATAATAATAATAATAATAATAATAATAATAATAATAATATAATAAAATAAAAAAATAAAAAAAGAAAGAGAGAAAATATGAGTGGATTCACGATTTACTAAAGCAAACATGCTAAACCATAAACAGAAACAAGAGCATCAAATAAAGTATGTGACTGTTTGTTCAGTAATAGTGATTCATGGTGATGTTGCACAAAGGAAAAGTTGAGGTTGGAGAGAGGTAAAGCTACACTAACAAAAGTGTGCGTAGGAAGTTAATTAAATAAATGGCTTTAGTGTTGAAGTAATTGTGAATCAAAGGATTACAAAGTCAAGAAAATTTTCATTATTCATTTAAGAAGTGTGACGTGCAGAAGGACTGAAGTTGGAAAATTCAAATTTGAACAAAATTTAATAAACAGATTTAAAATTATTCTAAGAACAATATTCTAAACCTCTATTAGTCCTGCATGTGTTCTTCAACTTGTTCTAGTTCAATATCATTTTCAGAGAGAAACAACGGCAGTTTGCAAAAAGACAGGGCAATCTGAAATGTGAGGGGTGAAAGGAAACTCAAAAACATACTTGTAACATAAATAAGTCTAAATCTAAGGTGAAACAGACAATTAACATAGATGAAATAATAATATTGAGCTCAGTGTAAAATCATCTTCCAACAAAGATATAGTCTTACCTTATGGAGTTTCTTGATTTCAGGAAGCATCTTGTTCACTATCAATTCAAGAGAACTAAGACATTAATCTGTTACTCGATAGTGGTGAACGAAACACTCCACCCTCCACATGACTTGCAATTGTAGTTGTACATGTACGTGTTTACCTGAGAAGTAAAATATAATGAGCTCATACACATAAACTAAATCAGCTAAAAGCAATATTAAAATCTAAATCAAATCTAAATTTTTGGACTCCAAATCTAAAGGCAAAATGGCAGACAATATCTTTCATTGATACCCTAAACTTGTGTTCTCCCCTTTTGAAACAAACATAGATAACAATGTCCATTTCAATAAATACAATAATGATTCACAGAAAACTCAGGCAGCATTTTTTCATGAGCATACAGTAAACGGTCGAAGATGGAGCCCACCAAGTTGTATTATTTGGGTTTCTCATTCACTGCGTCTTAACATGGAAATGTTAAGCATTACTGATCCTGCTTTGTTAATATGAATATTGAGGTCAGAGTAAAAGAAAACTTACCTGGCAAGTACAATGTCAATTAAAAATACTGAATTCAACTAAGAAACGACTCAACCAAATTAAATCAAATTTACTACATTTGGCAATGTAGTAAGCAGGTTTCTTACAAGAGTTTTGGTGGAGGCTGAACACAAACGGAGTTGTAGCTGCAATTGCTTTGATTCCAGTCCATTTTCATGTACATAATAATCTGCAATTGCTTTGATTCCAGAAGGAAAAGTTTCTTCTTAGTTGTCCTCAAAACCTCAACACGTAGCAGTGAAAGCGGGTAAAAACACAGTGCAACATAAATTCATCTGTACCTCAGACATTTCATTCTAATTGAGTCCAAGAATCATCTAAGACACCAAAATGAGCAAGGCGTTAAAGCCACAAAATCATCAAGACAAAAGCTTTTATACAAGAAATCCATCTGGATGAGTCGATCAAAGGCAGAAAGCTTTCCCCCAATCGGTTTGCACAAAAAAGATCTACCATGGAAGATTATACCCCTAATAATGAAATCCCTTTAAGAAATACAATTAAACTGCACGAATACAACCTAACCCTATGACTCAAATCCCTAATTCAATCGCCCAGCGCCGGCGAGCAACGTAGCAGCAGCGTTCGTGGTCACCAACGCTGCGAAGCGGCCTGGCGGTGGCCGACGGCGCCCAGCGATGCCACGCCGTCCCCACCACAGCGCGGTGCCGGCCCCCATCATGCCGCCTACCCCTACGAATGAAATCCCTAATCGACTCGAAATGAAAAGGATACCTATTCTCTTTCACACCTGAACCAGATCGGTAGCGGAAGGTTGGCAATGAATTCAGCCTAGAAGGAAGGCACGGTGCAGCGCGATTCGACCACACCAGCGGTGTAAGGCCAGACGCGACGCGAAGATGTCACACCATCCAGATGAGCCGCCGGCGCCGCGGAGCAGAGGAACAACTTCTGAGAGGGCGACGGAGGAATCGCATCAAAGGGTTCGCTGGGCAAGCAAGGGATCGAGGTAGCAGCGCGAGGAGGGCTTTGGGAATTTGGGAATAAGCGATTGAATCTGAAAAAGAACAGTGACTTAAAAGGGACAGAAATGAGAAAGAGGCGAGTGAATGCTTGCGGGTGTCGATCCTGGGAAAATATGAAAGAATCCACTAACATTTTCATCCAATGGCCACAATTTTAATTGTATTTTTGATCCAACGGTGAATAATGAAATTCAGCATTGGCAAAGCTTTTCCATATTCTCTTATATAGTAGAAAGAAAAGAAAGATTTAAAAATAATGTACCAAAGTTGCAGCGGAAAGTATTAATTACATATGTATAATGCAGCGGAATTTAAAATTGGGCCAACACGGCCAAAGTACGGGTTAAACAGGTCCGTTCATGCAATTCATAACTAAGACTAGAATAATAAAGGAAAATAATATTTCCCCGAATATCCCATTCATGCATATGATGATGCATATTCTTCATGCTCTGTAGGAAAAAGAAAGAAATGGTTTTGGTCAGCACAACGTGCTGAGTAAGTTAACACATACAGGATTATGGGGTTTCAAAGCCATTAATTAAATTTAAAGAAAACATGTGCATAACACCCCATAACTTGATTCATTTATCTAATAATAATTTAAAGGCATAATACAGGATATGGACTCCATAAAATCATAAATATAACTTGCCAAGTAAAATAATTGTAGAACATAATTTAAGAGCATAATTTAAATAAGGGAAAGAAAACATTCAAGTCTTTTAAATTTTCCCGTTAATCCCTGGCCGAGTATCAAGATTTTATTTGTTGTTAAGTTTCTCTCGCCGTTTTGGCACAGTTTCTCATGTTCAACACCATCGTCCAATCAGGCACGATGTGCAAAGCTAGGAGGGCACCCTGCAGAGCACTCACCCCCTACATAGATTACTCCCGTCCGTTTAGGCACGAAGCAAAAAGCTAGAGGGGCACCCGATGGAGCACTCACCCTCTACGTAGAAAGCTCAAACTAGTTATAACGGGATTTCGAAAATGTTTGTTTATGTATTTTATTTCAAAGGAGTTTCCACTCATTTAAACCTTAAAGGCCAATTTCTCAAATTTAGTAAGTTTCTCAAAATATACTATTTCAGGATGCCACTCTCTCCGATATCATTTAAAAATCCTTTCCAACAAGAATTTCAAGATTTGACTTCGATAAACAACTGTTTACTCCAAAATTAATTATAAATCAGCTTTAATTCCGAAAATTCTGAAATTTTACCATTGACTCGAAAACACAGAGACGAACAAGTTTTGTGTTTTAAGTTTTTCGATCCGAGTTAAGGAACCAAGTCAAAAATGTGGATTTTAATCAGGATACAAATCTGTCCGAATTCTTACAACAGCAGTTTCATAATTTCGAGATCTACCATAGCAAACGAACTCCAAATTTATAGGGAGATGCTTAAGACATATATCTACAAGTTTCATGTTCAACAAAAGATCTAATTCATCCTATATCTATTGTCAAAAACGCCTACAAGTTCGGACCAAGAATCTGTCAAGATTTCAAGATCTAAATTTAGTACAGTTCGGTTCGGAGTCGATTTCCAATATCAAACCTCAACGAAAAATTCCAAAATTTTACGGAGGTGTTCTTAACGTATAGATCTACAACTCTTATGTTTAGCACCAATCCTAAATCGGTCTAGATCTAAGGTAAAAATCAACCTCAAGTTCGGATAAAGAATCTATCACCATTTCAAGATCTAGATTTAGAACAGATTAGTTTCGAATGAATTCCAGATATCAAAACATAATGAAAAGATCTGAAAATTTTACAGAAGATAGATCTATGTCTTAGAACGTTTTTCGTGTTTTACGTTTTCTCGTTTGAACAGTTTTAAGGTTCCTAAAAATTCGTGCAAAAACGCTGCGCCGTAGAGTTTTTTCGTGTTGACAGATTTTAAGTTCTTGATTTAATTGTTTAGATTACATGTATTTTAATTCTCGTAAAACCGTGTAAGCGTTAACTTACAGATCTTTGGTCGTCCGGGATCGTCGATTTCGGAGGCGTGGCTTCCAGTCCACCGTTTATCTCCTCGGTTCGTCGGGTTCTTCGTTCTCGATCCGATTCGGGGCGTAGAGAAGAAAAAGGTGAGGTTAGGATTCGTTTTCGAATCGTATATGGAACAAGGTTCGGATCAGAACTTACCACAACGTTGGAGATCTTCCGATTCTCGTCCAAACAGCCCTCGCCTTGGTTTCGTGCCTCCGACGACTCCGGAATTAGGGTTTTCGAACGTATAGAGAGTATGGATGTTTTTAAAAGTGTTTGGGGCTTTCAAGAGGGGTTATTTATAGGTAGACATGACCTAGGGACGTCCAAGGTCGGCCTTGGTAAGTCTTGAGCCGAAAGGTGTTCAACCGAAGTCGGAAAATCCGGATTCGGGTGAGTGAATCTCGCAACGGGCGATTCTGCTCGCTGGCGCGGTCGTGGCGCTGTTAGGCTATTGACCGCGCGGCTGCCGCCTGGACTCCGGTCCGGGCGGGTCGTGCGATCCGTCGTGCCTTTCCTCATCTCTTTCGGACTTCTATCCCTTTATGCTCCCGGATTCCGATGTCCGGGCCATCTTCGGGTTCCTATTCCGTATCGTCATTTCCCTCGGATCTAAATTTATGTTTGGACTCGAGTTTTCGAGTCCATTGGTGTCGGGTACACGTGTAACAATTTATTTATCTTTATTTAATTAAATTCCTTTAATTCCTTTTTAAGTTAAACTTCATTTCTCATTTCCTTATCTTTATTTATTTATTTGCTGAATTTATTTATTAATTGTATTTATTTGATTTATTGTATTTATTTTATGTTGGGAAATTCTCGGGTATTACAGACGAGCTAATTTTTGCTGGATGGTGATTTGGCTATTAGAAAGTGGCAAGGAAGTCCTTGTGAGCTGGTGATTCATCTTCTACATCATTTTGCTGTTTGGATCGTGTTTTTCTCAAATTTGAAATGCCAAACATTTGAGAACGAAACAAGATTTCGACCTGTGTTTCTTCATTTAGTTTTTCCATTTAATTTATTTCATAAAATTCTCGTGGTTTAATAAAAGTGTATTCGGTGGGAAAGAATGAAACAAGTAATTGAAGGGGGAATACTTGTTTTGGAGCTCCACTGCAAACTTTCCATACGTCATGTTAGCATGAGCGGGATCAAATACCATTAACCCAACCATTACCCCAGTTAATCCAAGTAGTGGGATGTGCTTCGTATATAAAAAATTTATATTTTGTTTTTGAAGAAGGTAAACTAATCACCCTAGAATATTCATAAACACAAAAATATGCTTTAACTTGTTTTTATTTAATATTATTTTATTCCATTGTTGCAATTTAGTAGGATATTGGGATCCGACGATCCTATAATTTCAATTTTATAAAGATAATAAATTATCCAAACTAAGATCCCAATCTTAAAAATCTTGCTCTCAATAGCATTATCCGCCTTAAAATCAATATCTAATTTTCTATTTGATGATTTTCCTTGTGTAATGCGCATTCGGAATTGATAGTGTGAATTTTGTGTTTATCAATGACATATATTTTGGATATTTATAAGGTGATTTTGATACCTCTTTACTCTTGTTGTGCTTGTTTTGTTGATTGTAGGAGGATGGTATGAGAATTGGGAAAAGGAAGAAACAAAAGAGAAGAAAAAGAAGAAGTGGACAGGTTGCTATGGAATCACTAGTCATGGTCATGACAAGCTATTGAGGAGGAAGCTGAAATTGAAGATACATGGGCCCAAGCCCAAGTCCATGTCCAGCCTAGCTCATTACACAAATAAGATTGGGGGACAAGAAAGTGGATGGCTGCAGGCTAGAGAGAGTTTACTTTCTGCAAAAACACTTTTTAGTTGGCTATTTTTAGATTTGGCTTTTGGAAAGGGGGAAAGCTAATTTATTAAAAGAGGGGCCTGGGAACGAGAGAGGCAGACGAGATTTTTTGAGATTCATTTTTTGGGAGACAGGTTTTGAAGAGGAAGAACAAGAAGAAAACGTCCAGGCAAAAAAGAGGAAGGGAGGAGCAGACCGGAGCAGTCACCGATCAAAGGCTTTCTTCTCTCCTCTTCTCTCTGATTTTGGTTGTATTTTCCTTTTCTTACTTTTGTTTCTATGAAATTAGAATAGAGTTTTAACTTTCTCTAGTTTAGGGATTTGGTGAAGAATGGCTTTAGGGTTTTGTGAGATGATGTATTTTTGGCTATAAAACTATTGTGTTTTTGGTATTTATACAATTTCTATGCTTAGGGTTTACTATTGTTGAATTGGATGAATGTTTAGGGCCCAAATATTTGTCTAGTTTGATAATTGATTGCCAATTTGATTTGGGTATCCGTAGTTGTACTTGAATTGAATAGGTGGTAACCGGGTTGATTAGTTCCTTCCCGGGGAATTGTATAATCGAATTGTGAATTACTCCGCGTAGGCATTAATTGGTTCGAATCAGGCTTTTCTAGATTATAATGCAATTGGACAACATCTTCTATGGGCGTACCTAGGAGTGTTAGTTTGATTAGGGGCAATTAATGGGCGTACCTTAATTGTCTAAACTGAAAGGAAAAGTTGGTTGTCTAAGCGGACCTAACAACTATAACTGGTTTATCAATTAGCACAATGTTTATGCATCGATGATCTTACCCAAATGCCATTCCAAATCAATCTTTGAACTAGAGGTTTTTAATTCCAATACTTTGTTTTAAATTTATGTTATTGATTTCACTTATCATTTTCATAGTTTGTAGAATTACTTAGTTTTTAGTTCTTGTTATCATTTTCTTGTTCTCAAAATACAAAACCCCTTTTAAATATTGTATATATTATGAGAATGTGGTATTCCAATCCCTGAGGACTCGACCCTTCTCACTGCTATACTATATTTATTTTGTACTTGGTGACACAGGAATTAAATTATCTTTTGCAGCTATACGACAAGCTGTCAAATTTTGGCGCCGTTGCCGGGGATTGGCGTTCAACCACTATATTCTGTGATATTTTTCTATCTTTTTAGTTGTAATTGGTATTTCCCTTGTTTATGCCTCGTTCTTCTCGTACAGGTGAGTTGATATTTGATCCAGAAATTGAGAAGACAGCTCGTAGATTGACAAGGGAAACCAAGATAAGAAAAGAATTTAAAATTTCTACATCGACTTCTGGTTTGTCATTGGCTACAGAGCTAGACACTTCTACTTCCAGTGGTGAAGGAAGTGATACAGAATCTTTAGAAGAAAAAAATATTGTCATGGCTGAAGATAACCGCACTTTAAGGGAGTTGGATGCTCCTGACTTGACACATCAACCCTTATGCATTACATTTCCTACAATTGATGATGAAACTCCCTTTGAATTAAAATCTGGATTGATTCATTTGTTGCCTGAATTTAATGGTCATGCAGGTGAAGAGCCCCACAAGCATCTTCAGGAATTTGATGTAGTATGTTCAAGCATGAAACCCCCTGGAGTTACAGATGAACAAATCAAATTGAGAGCATTTCCATTTTCATTGAAGGGGAGTGCAAAAGATTGACTCTATTATCTTCCGGCAGGTAGCATTACAACTTGGACAGACATGAAAAGGAAATTCTTGGAGAAGTATTTCCCATCCTCAAGAGCTGCAAATTTGAGAAAAGAAATATGTGGCATCAAACAACAATCAGGTGAAACGCTCCATGAATATTGGGAGCGGTTTAATAGGCTTATAATTAAATGTCCTCAACATCAAATCCCACCCCAATTGTTAATTCAATACTTCTATGATGGTTTATTGTTGATGAACAGGAACATTATTGATGCTGCAAGTGGAGGAGCTTTGGTGAATAAGACTCCAACACAAGCCTGGGAATTGATTGATCGGATGGCTGAAAACACTCAACAGTTTGGCACAAGGGATGCAATGCCAATCAACATGCCAAGTGGTGATTCTGCAATGCAATCAATGCAACAACAACTTTCAGAGTTGACAAGCTTTGTTCGCAAGATGGCTACAGGAAGTATCAAGCCAACCATACAAGTGAAGGCATGTGGGATATGTACAAGTCCTGAACATCCAACTGATGCTTGTCCAACTCTTCAAGAAGATATACCCGTGGATGTAAATGCACTTGATTATTCCAATAGATGTCCACAATACAATCCCTACTCCAGTACTTACAATCCAGGTTGGAGAGATCATTCAAATCTTTGCTATGGAAACCCACACCAACAAAATCAACAATCTTCAAGCCCGTCTTTGGAAGATTTGGTGAAGTCCATGGCCACTTCAACTTTGCAATTTCAAAAGGATACAAAGGCAAGCATTGAAAAATTGCAAAGCCAAATGAATCAAGTGACTGAGGAAGTTAGACAAATCCGTGAGAGAGGAAAATGGCCAGCTCAACCCGAACCAAATCCAAAGAATGTTAGTGCCATGATTTTAAGGAGTGGAAAGGAAGTTGAAGTTCCATCTCCAATTTCAAAGGAGCAAAATGAAGAGCAAATTGAAAAAGAGATTGAAAAGGAGGCAGAAACTTCAAACAAGGTAAAATCAAATTCTATTCCTTCATATCAAACTAAAATACCTCCTTTTCCTGACAGGTTAAAGAAGCCACCAAAGGTTGACAAAAGGAAAGAGATGCTTGAAATCTTCAAAAAAGTTGAGTTGAACATTCCACTTTTGGAAGCTATAAATCAAATCCCCAAGTATGCAAAATTTTTGAAGGAATTGTGCACCAACAAAAAGAAGCTACGGGGAGATGAGTATATAATAGCAGGTGAGAGTGTCTCTGCAGTCATAAAGAGAAAAATCCCACCCAAAACAGGTGATCCAGGTATGTTTTTAATTCCGTGCAAAATTGGAACGAAAGAGGTGAGCAAAGCCATGTTAGATTTAGGTGCTGCGATAAATGTCATGCCAAGATCAATATATAATTCCCTAAATCTAGGTCCATTGAAAGAAACAGGAATTATTATTCAACTTGCTGATAGATCAAATGCTTATCCGGATGGTATGTTAGAAGATGTATTGGTTCAAGTTAATGATGCAATATTTCCTGTAGATTTCTATGTTGTGGATATGAACGATGCTCATTGCTTTAATCCACCCCCTCTTTTGTTGGGAAGACCTTTTATGTATACTGTTGGAGTGAAGATTGATGTGAAGAAAGGCACACTCACTTTGGAATTTGATGGAGAAGAGCTTTCTTTTAATCTGTCTAATGCTATTGAACATCCTAATGACTCTAAAGCTTTATATGCTATGGATGTTATTCAACCTTGTGTGCAGGATGTTTGTGAGCTTAATGGTGAATACTATATAGAGATTGAATTGGTGGATAATGTGAACTTTGGGACTAACAAAAGAATTAAGTTGAATGGAAAAGATCCATCGGATATGTGGCTTGGAATGGATTTGAATGATGATGGATTGCAAAAGTTTGATGGATTTCAGTATGATGCTTATGAGAATGGTTGAAGCATTGGGAAGAGTCAAGCTAAAGGACTATAAACAAAGCGCTTCTTGAGAGGCAACCCAAGCAAATCAATTATTTTGATACTTTATATTTTGCCATGTTGATCATAATATATTTTGGTATAATTTTGATATCCAAATGACATCTTTTCTATGATTTTGTAGGTTTGAAGATGGAATTGGATCAAGAAACAAGTGGTGATGTTTGAAGGGGGAATTTTCAGTGAATGAGAGCATTGGTAGTCATGAGCATGATTAACTAGTATATTACTTGCTGAATTTTGAAGAAAAATTCAAGTTGACTTCAGGGAGGAAGATTACCTGTTAATCATGCCCATAATTAAGACCTTGGTAGAAGCCTGTGTTGGAAACCAAAATTTCAGAAAACCTCACTACTCTTAGTCATGCTCATGATTAAGGTTCACTTACTCCCCTGTGTCAAAAATGAAATTGAGGTTTATTTTCCTGGGCACCCTACATTTCTTATTCATGCCCATGACTAAGTTACACAAACCAGCCTGAAGTTAAATCCCAACACTTACTCCCAAACCCTAATTTACCTTCACCTTAATTCACTTTCACTCCTTTTGAACAAATACTGCCTCCATCCCCAAATTACACAAGTCCAAAATCAAATGTCAATCCCTATCTATCGTTCGCACTACCACACCATCATCATCTTCGCACCACCGCACGACGCCCTACTCTGTTCGCCGGCCGCCGCCGCCTCTCGAGCGCCCGCGCCATCACCATCTCCCCCTCCCTCGCTCGCGGAAACCAGCGCCCCCGCCTCTGTCCTCCGGCCGTCGCTGCTCCACCGTGGTCTCCTGTTCGCGCCGCCCCTCGTCCTCCTGAACCCTATCGGCGCCACCCCTGTTCGCAAAGCCTTCTCTCCTCGTCCGGCCAATCTCCTCCACATTCGAGCCCTAGCAGCGCCGCCCCTCTGTCCAGCGAAGCCACTCGAGACGCCGCCCTTTCGCTCGCAAGCCGCTGGCCGTCCTCAGCTCATCGTCGCCGCCTCGTTGTTGAGCGCCGCTGCTCCGGTCATCTCTTGCCGCCCTGCGCCGCCACCCTCATCCCTCTGTTCTGCCCTAGTTTGGCCTTCGCTTCATTGGTAACTTCTTTTCAATTTTACAAGCAGTGAACTATGGTAATTACTCTTTCTGTGGGCATTTTGTTCTCTTGTGATTTGATAATTTTGAAACTTGCATAGTTGATGCCTCAAGAACATAACTGAAAATTTTGGCAATTTTGAAGGCTTACTTCGAAATCGTTGGACTTGCATCACTGTGAAGAAATTGTTTTTATTGTGTAGTGACATTGTCTGGTTCTAAAAAGATTCTGAAGTTTAGGAAAATGAAAATACATTTGCTTGGATAATATATGTTGTCTTTTGTTGTGGAAATATTTTGCTTGGCTAGTTTTCTGTGTGCAGCTCTTAAATGGGAGAGCTCGAAGACAATTCCACCAAGTCATGATCTAAAAGTGGTTCCAAAATTCCCAACTACAAGAATTCTGCAAAAGAAAAGGCCAGACAAAGTTCTATCCCAGCACCTGACCCCTGCCATTGTACCCAGGGAAGTCCTATTCCTTTATCTTTCTAATACATTGAGGACAATGTAGACTTTAGGTGTGGGGGAGGGAATAGTATTGCTTGCATTTTCTGTGAAAATTTTTAAAAATTTCTAGCTATTTTGTGTGAATTTTTGTGAACTTGATGTGAATATATGACTGAATTGAGTCTATGATGGTTTTTATTGATAAGTTGTCTAGCATGATTGATGATATCTAATTTTTGAACATGTTGAGCCAACTATTTGTAAACCCATGTGAGAATTTGAGCCTCTTTCCAAAAAGCTTGTTGCTTTTAAAAAGAAAATACATATATTCAAAGCTTTTGGAAATTTCTTTCTTGTGTGAATTATGTGGTAATAATTTTGACATTCTAGAACTTGAATGATTACGCATGTTGAGCTTGCATTGATTGAATCCAACGTTTTGAACATGATAAGAGCATTAGGATAACCTTTTTAGCCTTCTTTTTGGCCTTAACCCATACTTTTATCCCCTAGTTAGCCACTTGAGCCTTATATCCATTTTCTTTGTTTTTATTCAACCCTTAGCCTATTAAGCCTTTTCTTTTTGTCATACCTATTGCTTTTGAACCCTAGTGATTAAAGTACCTTCATAAGTCATCATGGTTGAATTTTTGTATTGGTTGCAAGAAAGGAAAAGAGCTTAGAAATTTGTTTTTGGGATTCTCAAGCTATTTTGTTGGATTTTTGTTGGAATGATTTGTGGAATGTTTGTTTATACATATTCCCCTATTAAAAAAAGAAAAAAAAAAGAAACAGCCCTATATGTATAAAAAAAAGAAAAAAAAAGAGAAAAAAATACAAGGGCAGTGGATGGATATAGCTTGAAACGTGTTCCTCTGACATTAGTGTTATGAACATAGAGTTGAAGTTTCGTCTGCACTTTTCAGATTGTTGAATTCCTCTAATAAACGTGACTAAGCTATTGAAGTCCATAAAAAAGAAAAAAAGAAAAAAAAAGAGAGAAGAAAATAAAAGGGGATATATGTTTGGCAAGTTTTGGTTTTGATGGAGTCATTTGCTTGAGAAATTTTGGGATTGTTTGGAAGTTGTATATAGGATGATCTTTTGGTTTGTTTATTTTGGAAAACCTTGGGAAGATAGAATAGAAGTAATTTTTGTTCTTTTGAACCTCTTGATTTTGTTTTGGTATTGCAACCATGATGTGATATGATTTGTCTATGATGACTCTTTGGAAGTACTTGCATTCACTTTAGCCTTTCTATTTCCTTTTTCCTCCTACCCCAACCATGGCCACGTTATAACCCTTTTGGAAGACCCTTTGATTCTTTAAGTTGGATAAAATCTTGGTAGGGAAGATGTGATTTTCATTCAAGCCTATGGGATTGTCACTTTGCTTTACCACTTGAGTGCTTATTTGTTTAACCACACTTGATATTGAGAGGAGTGTATACACTTTACCAATGGGAGGTTGTTGGCTTAATATGTTTGATATTGGGTTGATTTGGTTGTGCTTGGATTACTTATTGATAGAAACTGTTATGACTTGATTTGGTTATCTTTAGACTTATGCTTGAGGGCAAGCATGATTTAGGTGTGGGGGAATTTGATAGTGTGAATTTTGTGTTTATCAATGACATATATTTTGGATATTTATAAGGTGATTTTGATACTTCTTTACTCTTGTTGTGCTTGTTTTGTTGATTGTAGGGGGATGGTATGAGAATTGGGAAAAGGAAGAAACAAAAGAGAAGAAAAAGAAGAAGTGGACAGGTTGCTATGGAATCACTAGTCATGGCCATGACAAGCTAATGAGGAGGAAGCTGAAATTGAAGATACATGGGCCCAAGCCCAAGTCCATGTCCAGCCTAGCCCATTACACAAATAAGATTGGGGGACAAGAAAGTGGATGGCTGCAGGCTAGAGAGAGTTTACTTTCTGCAAAAACACTTTTTAGTTGGCTATTTTTAGATTTGGCTTTTGGAAAGGGGGAAAGCTAATTTATTAAAAGAGGGGCCTGGGAACGAGAGAGGCAGACGAGATTTTTTGAGATTCATTTTTTGGGAGACAGGTTTTGAAGAGGAAGAACAAGAAGAAAACGTCCAGGCAGAAAAGAGGAAGGGAGGAGCAGACCGGAGCAGTCACCGATCAAAGGCTATCTTCTCTCCTCTTCTCTCTGATTTTGGTTGTATTTTCCTTTTCTTACTTTTGTTTCTATGAAATTAGAATAGAGTTTTAACTTTCTCTAGTTTAGGGATTTGGTGAAGAATGGCTTTAGGGTTTTGTGAGATATGTATTTTTGGCTATAAAACTATTGTGCTTTTGGTATTTATACAATTTCTATGCTTAGGGTTTACTATTGTTGAATTGGATGAATGTTTAGGGCCCAAATATTTGTCTAGTTTGATAATTGATTGCCAATTTGATTTGGGTATCCGTAATTGTACTTGAATTGAATAGGTGGTAACCGGGTTGATTAGTTCCTTTCCGGGGAATTGTATAATCGAATTGTGAATTACTCCGCATAGGTATTAATTGGTTCGAATCAGGCTTTTCTAGATTATAATGCAATTGGACAACATCTTCTACGGGCGTACCTAGGAGTGTTAGTTTGATTAGGGGCAATTAACGGGCGTACCTTAATTGTCTAAACTGAAAGGAAAAGTTGGTTGTCTAAGCGGACCTGACAACTATAACTGGTTTATCAATTAGCACAATGTTTATGCATCGATGATCTTACCCAAATGCCATTCCAAATCAATCTTTGAACTAGAGGTTTTTAATTCCAATACTTTGTTTTAAATTTATGTTACTGATCTCACTTATCATTTTCATAGTTTGTAGAATTACTTAGTTTTTAGTTCTTGTTATCATTTTCTTGTTCTCAAAATACAAAACCCCCTTTTAAATATTGTATATATTATGAGAATGTGGTATTCCAATCCCTGAGGACTCGACCCTTGTCACTGCTATACTATATTTATTTTGTGCTTGGTGACACAGGAATTAAATTATATTTTGCAGCTATACGACAAGCTGTCAGGAATTAATAACCCACTCATGGGCTTTGGTCAAGAAGAAGTCAGTGAGATTGTCATGGCGCAAAAGCAGATATGGAATGAATTGACTCATTTGGAGCAGTTTGGAATGCTTCACCTGGAACAAAGTGAAATGCCCTCTTTGGATGCAGCTTGCAATGTAAATGAAGAACCCTAATCCTAGATTTCGCCTTCATTCCTGACCCATTCTCAAGCATATTCCTGGTTGAAATGTGAATGACGAGTTCAAATTCATCAACACAGAGCAAGAATCAGTATGGGTTTCCAAGCAAACAATCTTTGTAAGGGTGGCAAGCTCGAGTAAAGACTTGTTGTAGGGGCATCAAATGGGGGAAGGAGATTCTACAGTTGGTCCATATGGCGAGTAGGTTATCTCACTTTAAAATGGTTTTTTGGTAATCTGTATAATGATGTTGTGATGAATTGTAGGAGTATTCAAATATGGTTTTTTTTTTGGGCTAAATGCCTAAACAACATATACAAACTAGGAAATGAGTATTGAAAGTCCATGCCACGCCTTATAGAGACTTATTTTGATAATTCTTTTCTTTAATTAAAAAAATAAACGGAGGAAATGTGAAGTATATGCAAGCAGAAAAATTTCTCCCTTTGTCCTAATCAACGTATTATGTTTGATTTTGATACAGTTTGACTTTTGATATTGTTTATTATAGTACTTTGACTTCGATTTTTATCATAGTTATACAAGAAAAAGTATAGTCAAATGAGATATTTTTGGATTCGTCCGTCTAGTAGTTTTTAAATACTCCATCCGTCTCCATATAATTGTTACGTTTGACTTTTTGACACTATTCATTGTTTAAGTTTTATTCAAATTTTTATCATAGTT
Source organism: Hygrophila difformis (assembly GCA_030278955.1). Classification (NCBI taxonomy): domain Eukaryota; kingdom Viridiplantae; phylum Streptophyta; class Magnoliopsida; order Lamiales; family Acanthaceae; genus Hygrophila; species Hygrophila difformis. Next base: position 27,710,501 of record JAOANR010000014.1, read on the forward strand.
ATGTAAGAAAAAACATAGTCCAGTGAGATCTTATTAGATTCGTCTAATCTCGTAGTTTTAGAATATATAATTTTTATATTTTTTATTTTACGCAATTTAAGTTATTAACAGTTAGAAATGTGATCGACATATGTGCAGAGTGAGTTCGTAGCAAAAATATTGAGACGGGGGTAGTATGAAACTTCTAGATTTTTTTTTAATGAACTTGAGTTATTAATAGTTTAAAATATGTATTTGACTGCATAAAAGTGGAGTATGCAAGGTTGTTAAGATCGGGATACTATATGGGATCGTTTTTCTCTTTGCAAGATCGGGATCGTAGGATCGAATCGGGATCCTAAGATCTTATGAAATTGCAATAATTGATAAACTCAATTATGCATACTAACAAGTAAAAGTATTATTTTGTGTGTTTATGAATCTTGTAAGTTAATTAATACAATACAGTATATAAATATTATAATTAAACATAAAATATTTCCACATACATACATATTATGTTTTTTTACACATCATACATAAGGAATACAAGCTTTTAAGTTTAAAATTAAAATAAACAAGTTATTTTGATCCCAAATGATAAAATACTAGAAAAATTTTACGCGTTTAAGAGGGTAAGATCGTAAGATCGTAGAAGCGTTTGAGGGAGTATGACCATAAGATCGTAACATTCTACTATCAGGATCGGGATCTTACGAATTTTAAGATCCTACAAGGATCGGGATCGTTTTAGAGATGTGTGATCGTAAAATCGTAAGATCCTAAGATCAGGATCGAGATCTTAACAACTATGGGAGTATGTCAAAAATTGAAGTAATTATTACAAAATTTTTTTGCTTGACAATTATTACAAAATTGAGTTAAAGTTAAAAATTACCATTATATTAAAAAAAAAAAAAGAATGAAATAAGACATACTGAATATAAAAGGAGTGAACATTAATTTCAATTAGAACCCGAAAATATGAAACTATGACCTCGTTTGATACCTCCTAATAAAAAACTTGAAAGAAGGCTTATTTATATACGATCCAAAACAATTAAAACAAATAACCGCCGATAAGAGTGGATCGGACAACCTACCAGTAAATAGTAATAGTATCGACCACGTCTCTTTGATCTTTACAAAATTACTAAGTATTAAGCAAACCACCCATCAAACTGCACTCACACAACCGCCCACAGTACACGTCGCAACCCCACTCCCCTTCGTGTCGGCTATCCCCCTTTCTTCTTCAATCCCCCGGCCCCACCCACCATACAGCATAATAATCCATAAATCCCTATTCACTTTCCCCTTCTTCAACCCCCGATCCTCCTCCTCCTTTCTTGTTCCTTTTCACTCACAAATTCACTATAATAATGGTGCGCCTCAGCAACAACCTACTCGGGATTCTCAACATCGTCACGCTCGTGCTCTCCATTCCCATCATCGCCGCCGGTATTTGGCTCTCCAAGCAGGCCTCCACCGACTGCGAGCGCTTTCTCGACACCCCCCTCATCGTTCTCGGCGTCTTCATCTTCGTCGTCTCCGTGGCCGGTCTGGTCGGCTCCTGCTGCCGTTTCTCCTTGCTCCTCTGGCTCTACCTCTTCGTCATGTTTCTCCTCATCCTCATCCTGATTGCTTTCACTGTATTTGCTTTTGTCGTAACCAATAAGGGCGCCGGCGAGGCCATCTCCGGCCGGGGATACAAGGAGTACCGCCTTGGCGATTACTCCCACTGGTTGCAGAAACGGGTGAACAAACACTGGAACAAAATCAGCAGTTGCTTGATGGCCTCCAATATCTGTCATAGCTTGCTCGAAGACCAATCCACTCCCGCTCAGGATTTCTTCCGACGACATCTTTCATCCCTTCAGGTATATACTCAAATGGGTTGTTGTTGAAAATGGGTTCCATATTGATAAAATTGCAATCTTTATTGTGTGTTTCCCTTTTAAGGTCTTCAAAATTCTATCATTCTGCAGTAAAAATGATTGATTCTCTCGTTTCAGTTGGGTTGCTGCAAGCGATCGAAAGAGTGCAACTTTGCCATCTTTATTGAAAATGGGCTGTTGAAAATGAGTTTTGTATTGTTGAAAAATGCAATCTTAATTGTTCTTTGAGCCAATAATAAAGCTATATATAATGATGTCAATGATAGTGGGTAATTGGATACTTCCTTTTCTGGTCTTGCAAAGGGTATCCATCCTTTTTGCTGTAAAATTGATTGACTCTCTCGTTTCAGTCAGGTCACTGCAAGCGATCGGAAAGAGTACAACTTTACAATCTTTTTTGAAAATGTGTTGTTGAAAATGAGTTGTGTATTGTTGAAAAATGCGATCTTTATTGTTCAATCAGTAGTGGATAATTGGATACTTCCTTTTTCTGGTCTTGCAAATGCTATCCATCCTTTTTGCTTTAAAAATGATTGATTCTCTCGTTACAGTCAGGTCGCTGCAAACGATCGACAGAGTGCAACTTTGCAATCTTTATTGAGAAGGGTTGTTGAAAAGGAGTTTGTGTATTGTTAAAAATTCAATCTTTATTGTTCAATCAGCAGTGGATAATTGGATACTTCCCTTGCAAAGGCTATCGGCTATCCATCCTTTTTTTGCTGTAAAATTGATTGAATTTCTCTGTTTTTTTTTTCAGTCGGGTTGTTGCAAGCCATCAAATGACTGCAACTTTGCATACGTGAGCTCGACGAACTGGACGCAGACGGCGCAATCGAACACGCGGGATAATCCGGACTGTGGGAGGTGGAGCAATGATCCGAATGTGCTGTGCTACAGGTGCGACGCGTGCAAGGCCGGGCTGTTGGATAACATAAGGAGCGACTGGAGGAGGGTGGCTGTGGTCAATATCGTATTCCTTGTGTTCCTCATAATTGTCTACACTGTGGGCTGCTGTGCTTTCAGGAACAACAGGAAGGACAGTAGCTGGAGATGATCCCGCCCTGTAGTATGGTATCTATGTATTAACTGTTTAATGATTTTCTAATTTTCAGGCTAATTTAGATTTAAGGGAGTAATTAGTGAATGATTAGTGCCTTACGTAGTTAATCACTATTTCCGGCTTCTTTTTATTTTACTGTTGTCACGCAATTGAAATGGAGTACGTATAATATTATTATGGTATTGTGATTTGTGCGTGTGTATATATGTATTGAATATTTGGATGGGTGTTCATGTTTACTGTAGGGATTTTTCAGATATCTTTTACTGGCGAACAGACATTCATGTTTAATGTAGGGATTTTTCAGATATCTTATCTTACTGACGAACAGACCATTTTTGTCATTTTCTTGGTTAATAATCTAACATTTAAAAATATATCAAATATATGTACAATAAAAAATTATGTAAAATATACTACATATTCTAAAATTACATAATTATACTATTTTAATAAGATCCAACGCTATTATTTTTTTAAAATATATACTTGCAATAACATTGAGTCAAAGTTGAATAATGAACTGTGTCAAAAGGCCAAACAGGACGCATTAACTGGGATGGGAAGTAGTAAAGATTATAAAAATATAATATTTTAAAATTACATAATTTATACTCTCTGATCCCTCCAGTTAATGTGTCTAGTTTGACTTGACTCAGTTGATATTGTTCAATGTTTAGCCTTGACTCAATTGATACTGTTTAATATTTAGCATTGACTCAATTTTTTTGTACCTATATATTTCAAAAAAATAGTCGAGTTGTGCCTTGTTAGATTTATATGATTTTGTAATTTTAGAATATACTCCCTCCATCCCACCAAATGTATCTTGTTTGACTTTTTGACACTGTTTATTATTCAGGATTTGACTCAACTTTATTGTAAGTATATATTTGGAAAAACAATAGTCGAGTTGAATCTTTTGTTAGAATCGAATGATCATGTAATTTCATAATCTATATTTTACATAATTTTTCATCGTACATATTTTGAGATATTAACGATTGAAAAAATATATTGGATTTCTGTGGAGCAGGAAGAATATATTTTACATAATTAAATGTATTAGAGTGTTTAGTTAGATGGGCGGAGGGAGTATATACTAATAATTTTTTTATAAAGAGTTAATGAGTTAAAATAAATATCATTTCCATCAGCAAGTCTTCAAATTTAAAAGATTTAAATCCAAAATATTATTTAATAATTATTGAAAAATAAGAATTCCTATAGTAGTCCAGTCTTGGGATTTCTAATTTTTTCCTCTCTCAAGTTTAAATTGTAATCGAACCTTAAAATTTTATTCAAGTGGTTAAAATCCATAGGCATAAAATATCTGTGGTGGCGACAAGTGGTCTCTTAATGCGGTTGGTGGCTTATAACTTATTTGTTGTTTCTGTGATCCGAGTTGTCACGCACGTGGCCACTTGTTATTCGGATACTCGGATATGGATATACACGTTTAAAAGCTTTAAAGTTTAAACAGCTTCCCAAAAAAAAAAGCTTTAAACAAATACAAATCTGCTACTCATTTATAAAATGCAGTAGTTCACAAAATTTCATTTGATTATATTTTTTATTTCATAATTATAACAAAAAATTTGAGTCAAAATTAAATAGTGAATAATACTCTCCCTGTCTCGATAATTATGGTCACTTTTTAGGCACGAGAATTTAGGTAGTGGTATTTAGTAGTTAAGGTTTTTATGATTAAATTTGGCTAATTCATCCATCCAATTTATAATGGTTAAATTTGACTTTTGACACTATTTATTGCTTAACTTTGACTCAATATTATCATAATGATGTAAGAAGAGAAAAATAATCATGTGTGATCTTATTTGAATTGTCTAATCGTATAGTTTTAGAATATATATTTTATATAATTTTTACATACACATTTTGAGATATTAATAGTTAAACAATTGTATTGGAATCTGTGCAGAAAGTACAATTATTATTATTGTGGAGTTTTTAATCATACTTATATTAGTCTAGTTTGACAACCAAAAAAAAGTGACCAAAATTAATGGGACGTAATAAAAAGCGCAATGTAGAGATGGAGGAAGTATATTCCTAGGCCAAGTCGTCATTGATTTCCAATTTTTGAGTTGGAGTTTAATTTTCTATGTGTTCTTTGTTCTTTTCATTTGTATATTTATAAGTTGTGTACGATGGGCTCACATCAGTCATATTCTAGTTTATATAAATTCTTCAGCTAAAAAAATACTATGGTCTAGTTATACACACTGCTCTAAAGTGATCTCAGCTCTTAAGTATAACATCATAATATAAAGTATGTAATATTGTGACTTGTGAGTGAAGCCCCACTCCAAACTGGTAATGCAACCCAGCTGTTCCACACGATTAATATATACATATGCATCCAAATTAAATAGAAATATGGTCCTTTTCATACATTTGTATTCAACAGCGATGAGGTATAAACATTAAACAATAAAGAAAGGTGGTAAAGTGAAGGATTATATTCCACCGGTCTGAATCTGATGATGATCTTCATCTATCCAATTAATTCAAATATTGGGAATTATGGGGATGAGAACATGGCCAAGTGGTCAAGTTCTCTGACTCCAACTTGAAGGTTGAAAATTCGATTTCCCACCCGGACCCCTATCCCTCCTATTTATTTCCTTTATAATTTGTGTGTTAAGGGCTCCCACCACTAATTTTCTAGCTTGTATTAATTTGTGTGTTATGGGCTCCCACTACTAATTTCCTAGCTTGTATAGATTGACCTGGGAAAAATTCCCGCAAACGTCCTTTTTCTCTTCATTTTTACTTAATCAGTCCTCTTCGAATCTTTTGCTCCTATTAGTCTGCTTCATTTGCTAATTAAAACCAAATCCGTCATAAATTCACTAATCCAAGTCAATTAGTGTTTTAATCAGAGAAATTACCAAAAATGTCTTTTTTCTTGTCGTCTTGTCCGAATCCGTCCGCCACAATCCTTGCAAATTGGCTCCAACTATTATGAGCATTGCATTAAATATATTATACTTTTGTGCATTATTATATATATATATATTTTGTTTCTACGGTCTATAACTTTACATTATACTGTCAAAAATACAAGTAAGTTGTTTTCAATGCATATCATATTCTCTTGTCAAACATGAATACACCTAAAAGATGCATTACATATTCTCATTATAATGCCATCAAATATTAGATTCGAAATTACATATTTTTACGACGTCTTCCTTAAAAAAATTGAACATATAACAATTGACATAACCAATGAGGATTCAATAGCAAACTAGTGGAGTAGTCATACAGGCAAAGAAGAAATTGGTATGGAAATTGTCAATGTGAAAGAGACATTTCAGAGAGCAAATAAATTTGTGGAGCATTCAAATGTTGAAAGAAATGAAGTGGGCAGAGGTCGGATGCTTATTTGCTTGAAGTTGATTATTGTCATTTTTTGTATTATTGAAATAAAGTATAATTTCCAACATCTTGGCTTGTCATCCGGATTCCAACATGGTTAATTTTTTTTAAAGTAGCAACGAGGTTGTGATTAGTAAGAGTAGTAATGAGTAAGATTTAGTGTCATTGGTTTTGTCATGCATTTTTATTTTGAAGGAAGATACCGAAGGAATATTTAATTTCAAACCCCAATGTTTGATAGTATTGTAATGAGAATATGAAATACATCTAATTAGGTTTCTTCATATTTGACATTCAAATATGATATATATTAAAAACATCTTATCTTGTATTTGTAACAATATAATGTAAACTGTAAAAACAAAAAATTAAATAAAAATAAAATAAAATATAATGCACAAAAGTAGAATATATTTAAGGTAATTGTCACAAAAGTCGGAGCAAATTATTTGCAAGGGTTGTAGCGGACGGATTCGGACAAGAAGACAATAAAAAAGACGTTTTTGGCAATTTTTCCAATTAAAATACTAATTAATTTTTCCAATTAAAATACAAGAGTTTAGAATGAATTTGATTTTAATTAGGAAACGAAAGGACTAATTGGATAAAAATGATAAGAAAAAGGATGTTTGTGTCAATTTCTCCGATTGACCAGTGCAATTAAAAAAAAAAAGTTTTATTAATTTCATGGCCTATGGGTTTTTAAAAGAGCCCAATGATAAATAATAATAATAATAATAATAATAATAATAATAATAATAATAATAATAATAATAATAATAATAATAATAATAATAATAAATGATATTGTGTACCAAAATATTTTATGGGCTAAACCAAAAAAAAAAGAAATAAAGAAACATTAATAAAAGAAAAAGTTAAATTGAGCAAAAAAAAAAAAAAAAAAAGAATGGCCTAGTCAAATAGGCTAACAATCATCAAACGCAGTTGGCCTGAGTGGTATGGGGCTCTGGTAGCTTAAACAAAGGTCTCGGGTTCGAGCCTTTGTGTATGCAGAATTCTGCTTTGGGAGGGCAACCCTTCAATGCCCACCAGATCCTCAAGGGATTAGTCTTGGGTCCAATGTGGCCTGAGAATACCCGGTATAAGCCAAAAACAATACGCTAACAATTTTCTAACGCAGTTGACCTGAATGGTATGGGGCTCTGGTAGCTTGAGTAAAGATCTCGGGTTCGAGCCTTTATATATGCAGAATTCTGCTTTGGGAGAGGTAAACCCTTAAATGCACACCAGATCCTCAAATGATTAGTCTTGGGTTTAATATGCCTGAGGATACCCAGTAATTCTAAAAAAAATACGCTAAAGATTAAAAAAATTATTAATTATCGAGTAATACTACTAGAAAAATTCAGAAATCGATCGCTAAAATTGTGGTCAACGAATTTGGGTTGCTAATCTCTATAATGATACTTCTTCCATTTCTTTTTAAGTGTACTTTTTTTACTGTTCATTATAGCACTTTAACTTCTACTTTTGTCATAGTTATATAAGAAAAAATATAGCCAATTGACATTTTGTTAAATTCGTCTCATTTTGTAGCTTTTACATATCAAGTTTTTAGAATTTTTACTTGTATCGAATTTGAGTTATAAATAGTTTAAAATGTGCATTGACATACACGTAAATGACAAATATTACACTTAAAAAAAAAAGAGGAAGTATAATTTTATCAAATTCTCAATAGCTAAAATAGAAAGTTTATTGTTGTTTAAAAAAAATAAAAAATCCCTACATAATGTAAGAACTTTATTTAAAAAATTTGTCTTCGGATACGTATATGAAACTCTTTTTATAATAAAATTCTTGAATATTGTATATTTTTATTTTGAATATTGTATAGTAATACAATCAACCACAATATATTCTTAGGGATTGAGACTTATCCTAGTAGTCAAGTCGTCGGACTCAGTTCGGGGTTCGATTCCCCGCCCGGCCCCTATCCCTCCCTTTTATCCATTTGTAATTTGTGTGGCATAGACTCTCACCTTTATTCCCCTGTTGGGGCCACAAGAAGTAGTGTGTAACACCCCGGTTTTTGGTCACCCAGGTCGGGGTGTCACCGCCACACCTCTCTAGCAAGACACGGTTTCTCCGAGCTCACTAAAGAGATGCAAGGCTATGGTTTTTTTTCAGAATTTAAAACATTCAAACAGCCCATTTATATATAATTTGAAAATAATATCATTACAGTTGCAGCGGAAAATAATATCTACATAAGTATAATGCAGCGGAATTTAAATATAGCCAACACGGCCAGAATTACGGGTTAAACAGGCCCGTTCATGCAATTTCTAGTCTAACGTAACATTTACAATTAAAGCATTTCCCCAAAATTCCCATGAATGCATATGATGATGCATATTCTTCAGCTCTGAAAGAAACAGGAAAAAAAATACGGTTTTGGTCAGCACTACGTGCTGAGTAAGTTAACACATACAAGATTATGAGGTTTCAAAGCCTTTATTTAAATTTAATGAAAACATGTGCATAATTTAAATAATTCATGTAATCGCATAATTTAGAAGTATGGATTCATAAGATCATCATATAGCTTGAAACGTAATTAAATAAGTGGCCATAAATCTAACAGCACAATTTAATACAGATTTAATTTGGAATTCTCACAACTCCTCGTTTCATATCTTTTACAGATCACCACCGCTAGGGCTCTTATGTCCGCCAGCCTTACGCCTGGGCTCTTATGTCCACAGGTATCATGGTCGATCTTTTAGTTAGAGTTAATCCGTCCGCTAGCCATACGATCAGTGTTTCGCTAGGGCTCTTACGTCAACCTAGACATACACTTGGGCTCTTATGTCCCAAGCCGCAGAGAACATTGACAGTATCTAGCTTAGTCATAACCCGCAATATTTTAATCTTCTCGTTTCGCGTATCGTATTTCAAAGTATTTCTATCCGTTTCAACCTCAAGGGTTAATTTCACCGTTTCAACAAGATTTCAAGTTTTGACTCGGTCCACCACAGTTTACTCTAAAATTCGTTAAAAATCAGATTTAATTTCAAAAATTCTGAAATTTTACCACTGACTCAGAAACATCGAGATCTACAACTTTCGTGTTTTAACTTTTTCAATCCGAGATACCTAAATAGGTCAAAAACACTAATTTTCACAGAAGTACTGTTCTGTCCGAATTTCATATAACTCAGTTTAAAGATTTCGAATTCTACCATTGCAATTCAACTCCAAATTTGATGAAATTTTGCAGAGATCTTCTTAAGACAATTATCTACAACTTTCATGTTCGGCTAAAGATCTAATTCGGCCTAGAACCCTAGTCAAAAACGTCAACAAGTTCGAATCTATGTTCTGTCCGGTATTCAAGATCCGATTTCAAACCAGTTCGGTTTGGGGTGGATTTCATATATCAAATCATCACGAAAAATTCTGAAATTTTACGGAGGTATTCATAACGTATAGATCTACAACTCTTATGTTCAACGCCAAGCCTAGATCGGTCTAGATCTAAGGTAGAAATCACCAACAAGTTCGAATAAAGAATCTATCATCGTTTCAAGATCTAAATCTAAGCAGGTCTGTTCGTTTACGATCAGTTTCGGATGTCAAAACACGACGAAAAATTATGAAATTTTTACAGGAGCTAGATCAGTGTCTTAGGGATGTTTTTCGTGTTTTAAGTTTTGTCGTTTGAATGCTTTAAGGGGTTCGAATAAATTCAACAAAAATACTGCGCCGGTGTAGACAGATTTTAGATAGGGTTCCATTACATCTATATGTTCGAATCTTTTAACGACCCAAAAACCAAAGTAAGCGTTAACTTACAGATTGTTGAGCGTCCGGGATCTTCGATTCGGAGGCGTGGCTTCCCGTCCTCCGTTTATCCTCTCCGTTTGTCGGGTCCTTCGCTCTCGATTTGGATCGGGGGTTTAGAATAGGAAAAAGGATGAGGTTAGGATTCGTTTTCGAATCAAGAATGTATAGAGGAATAGATCGGATCTTACCAAGGCGATAGGAGACCCAATTTCGTCCAAGTCAGTCCTTCCTCTCGGTGTTGTGCCTCCGACGACTTCGGGATTAGGGTTTCGACGTATAGAAAGATGTAGGGTTTCGTAAAATGTATTCGGAGCTCCTAGGTGGTCTTATTTATAGATATCTAAGACCTAGGGCGTCCAAAATCTGACCCCAAGGGTCTTGGGTCGAGAGATGTTCAACCGAAAGTCGAAAAATCCGCGTTCGGGCGAGAAAATCTCGCTTGGTTTGTTGCTGCCAGAGTGGCGCGGTCGTGGCGCGGTCTAAGGCCATCAACCGCGCGGCCAGCGCGCCACTCACGCCTGGACTCCGGTCCGGGCGGGTCGTGCGATCCGTCGCGCTTTTCCTCCTCTCTTTCGGACTTCTATCCCTCTATGTTCCCAGATTCCAATTTCCGGGGTATCTTCGGGCTCCGATTTCCTATCCTAATTTTATTCGGATCTAAATTTACATTTGGACTCGGGTTATTGAGTCCATCGGTGTTGGGTTTCCGTGTAACCATTTATTCGATTAAATTGTCTTCGGCTTCCCGGGTTCTCGAAATCTTGATTCATTTTTAATTTAAATTCCATTTCTCGTCTTTTATGCTTCCTTATCCATTTATCATGTTTATTATATTTATTTATTTATTTATTTTATGTTGCAAATTTCTCGGGTATTACATAGTGGGCCGCAAAAAGGTAATTGGGCCATACAATATGGGCCGAAGAAGGATTTCTAAGAAGAGTTGGGCTTAAAATCGATTGAGCCGAGAGACTAAAAGAGAACGATCCAAAACAGATGAAGAAGCCCGAATGGAGGAAGACTTCAGAGGGAAGAGATTTCGGCCGAAATAAAGCTGAATCAGCCGATAGGAAGGAGATGAAAATCGGCTCAAGGGAATCGGCCGGAGGAGCGGTTACCAAGCTCCGGCTATAAATAGGGGATGCCATGCACAAAATCGAGGAGATCAATCCAACCCCCAAATTCCTTTATCAAATTTAATTCTTTGTATCTTTACTGCTTTCTTTACAGCTTTCTTTTACAGTTTTCCTTAGACTCTAGCTTAGCTTGTAGCGGTTACTTTCCAAGTCCATCGTTGTTTCTCAACAACTGGTAGTTTGGTTCCTTTTTCCGGTGAATTCGCTGTTGTTTCTTAACAACTGGTAGATTCTCCATTGTATCAAGTTTGTCATTATAAATTCAGAGAATATTCAGTCAAGTTTGGGCATTATTAGTCAAGTTTGGGCGCATTATTGTTAATCCGGACCCGTAATCGGTTTGATCCTTTTCGGATAGCCTCCCTTGAGGAGAAAAAGGTCCTTGGCTCATCACCAGCCAAACAGTGGCACCCTCAGTGGGAAGAGAAATGGCATTCGAACATACAACTCCAGCAGTTAACACGGCGGCAAGCACCGATTTGCCGCCGATCCAAGAAGAACGCACCGCAGAACCAGGTGAATTCCCCCCAGGGTTCCCTGGACCATCAAACTTCCACAATCATGAGTTTTCACACGAAGATTTAACTCCGCGGTTCCGTGATCATGTCCAATTTATGGTAGAAGCGGCGGTTACTAATTCGGTTCGCCAGATAGAAGGCAATATCCTGGCAGCAATGCCAGCTATGTTCAGAGCCGAATTAGCGAGGAACTTGTATCCGATGGGAACGCAGAATGCACAGATAGCGCAAAATCCACCACCTGCGATGCGAAATCCTCACAACTTTCAACAGCAGGCCTATCGGCGCTAGGAGGGCAATGACCACGGCCTTTCGTCCCTCCGCAACAAAGGCACGATCAGCAGCAGAATCAACCGCCTCAGCCAGTAGTGCAACCTCCTGCTCCAGTGGTTCAACAACAATACTCACCACAGCAGTCGAATCCGCCACAACTGGTCGATAGGGAATTGATTGCTGAGATAATTCGTACTCAGTTTGGAAATCTCATCGGCCAGGAGAACATGCCGATGTATAGGAAGCCTTACCCCGAGTATATCTAAGAGCAGTATCCACTGCCTAGAGGAGTAAAGGTTCCAGATTTTAATACTTTCTCTGGAGAGGTCGGCCGGTCTACGATAGAACATATTCGCCGATTTACAGCTCAATGCACCAGGATTGCGCAAAACGATTTTCATAAGTTGATATTGTTCAGCTTATCGCTCACTGGTCCAGCATTTGAGTGGTACACTAACTTACCAACAGGATCGGTTAACACTTGGGCCGAAATGGAGCGGTTATTCCATGACCGACTCTATAACACCAGTCCTGAGGTATCAGTGGTTGATTTAACATCAACTAAACAGAAAGCGGCGGAGTCAGTTACTGAATTCATTGAGAGATTTTATGCCGTTAAAGCTCAAATGAAGACAATGCTGCCGAAGCATGAATATATTCAAATCCTGAAGCAGAATTTGAAGTTCGCCATCAAGGACAAATTGATGGTCACAAGACCAAGGACTGTGGCCGAATTAACGGCCGAAGCTATAAGAATGGAGACTTATTTAGCGGAACAAACGGCTTTCAAATCAAGCCGAAGTCAAAGTGGAAGATCACAGTCTATCCAGTCAGCTGCATCATTTGCAGAATCTCTGGATAGATGTGAAATCGAGGAAGAGTATAATACAGATGATATTCCTGCTTTAGCCGAAGTAGCAAGGGCCGAACTGGTGATAAAGAAGCCCATGACATGTCCTGCTCTTCGACCAGTCAGAGGCAAGGAGAAAGAGGGAGAAGTCAGGGACGAATCTTAGAGGTTTTATTCTTTCGATCTATCTCAGATGGATGAAATATTTGATTATTGCCAAAAGAACGGATTATTGGAATTCAAAGGAAATCATCCACAGCCAACCAAAGAGCAACTGGAAGCCGGGTGGTGTAGGTTTCACGGATCGGCTACTCATTCTACAGCAGTTTGTGGACATTTCAGAAAGCTGATCCAGAAGCATGTGGACGATGGGAAATTGAAATTCCCAGAAAGACTCATGACAATTGATAAGAATCCGTTTCCTGTCGCTAACATGGTAATGGTGCACCATGATCAAAACAAGTCTGTACATGATCGTTTGGGCGACCAACCATCGACTAGTAAAAGCTCTGTGCACGATCGGCTAGGAAATCAGCCATCGGCTCAGAAGAAGGCAGGAGTGTGGAGACGGTTAGGATCTCCGAAGGGGAAAGAGAAGATTTCAGATGTTTTTGACCGATTGGGGAATTATGAAGTAAAGGAATGGATCAAGCAATCGGACAAACATCAGAAGGTCGAATTCGGAGATGAGAATCAGAAACCAACGTTGAAAATCATAACCAATGGTTGGGATTCAGAGATGAAGTTGACAGCCGATAAACAGAACGGAAAGACTGTGATTCAGATCACAGTTCCCGAAGATGTTGTCTCTCCGTAAATGAAGAAACTCAGAAGGCCACCAGCAAATACTCAGGTAGGCCGATAGGTTCAGAATTCCCCAAAGAAAAAGCATTTCGGCCAACGCCGATTTGAGAATTCAGCCTGGAGGGCAGGGGAGGAAAAGATTCCGAAAGGAAAGGGATCGTATCGTACTTTCAAACGAAGAATGCAGCGGCTTAAAGCAGCCAGGGCATTTGAACAAGAGGAGTACGAAATGATGCATATGGAAGAGGATTTCCCAGACGATTGCTCTTCATCTGAATGAAGGATCCTCAATAAAGTATTTTCGGCTCGACTGAAATCAGTCGAAGGGAAGGAAGAAAGAAAGCCGAAAGAAGGGCAGGATCGGCTGAAAAACAAAATTGAATTTCGGCCGAAAATATTGCAGCCGAAAGCCGATAACGAACAGCCGAAAGTAAAAGAGGAATGGAAGCCTAGACCAGTCCGAACTAGGGAATGGAGGCCGAAAACAACTATTGTCCCGAATAGTGAGACACTCTCAATCGGGCAGTTCAAGTTTGACTTCGGGTCTAGTGCAAACATGATAGGGATGACCACAGCAACCGAGGAAGAGTATTGGTCTGATTCGGAACCAGCAGTGGTTTTCTGTCAGAAAGAAGGAGAATATTTCGGCGATGAAGAACCCATTGTGGACTTTTGTTTCGCCAAACTAGAAGCACTTCGGCCTGAGGCTGAAGCAGAGAAAGTTGTGGAAGAATGTTATGAAGCGTTCATCCCCGAAGCTCAGCCAAGCACGATTTTACCTCCGACTGCAAAGATGTCTCAGCATGTGAGGCCTTTGTATGTCAAGGGCTGGGTCAACGGGAGACTTCTCAGAAGAATGTTTATTGACGGAGGAGCAACCGTCAATATTATGCCATTATCCACACTGACGAAAATAGGCCGCTCGAGGGATGATTTATTGCCCACAAGGATGAAAGTGTTAAGTTTTGTGGGAGCTCAAACGGAGGCCGAAGGATGTATTTTAGTGGACGTAACGGTCGGAACAATCTCGATTCCGACCATGTTCTTTGTAGTGGACGCAGAGGTCCCGTATGCGGCCTTATTAGGCCGATGCTGGATCCATACGGCTAGATGTTTGCCATCAACACTTCACCAGAACATATGGTTCTGGAAAAAGGATGGCATAGTCGAAGAAGTGGATGGTGATCAGCCTCCGTTTCCAATCAGCACAGCCGGTCGAATTGATGCGGTGTTGTACGAAGAGCCCATACAACCATTCCTAGCAGTGGTAGGGGAACAATATCCACAGGTCGTCGAATGTGACTGGACAGATTTGGGGTTCGAGGTCAGATATCAGGCCGATGTACGGCCGAACGATGAAGAAAGTAAATGATGAACGAAGAAGCTAAAGGAACGGTCGAGTTCGAATCGACCGAACTCGGATCGACAGGAGAGAAGGCGAATTGGAGTGAACTCATGGATGCTATTCCAAAACGAACACCAGATTTCAAAGCTCAAGATCCCTTGAAAATGGTCAATGTTGATACAGATGAGCACCCAAGGGAGATCCCATTGAGTGCGAATTTAGATCAGCAGACGACGAGCAGATTTAAAGAGGTGTTAGTAGAGTTCAAAGATTGTTTTGCATGAGATTACATAGAGATGCCAGGATTGGAAAGATCGATTGTAGAACATAGATTGCCAATCAAAGAATGGTTCAGGCCGCATAAACAGCGGGCCAGGAGGGCAGCGCCGGAAATTGTTCCGAAAATAAAAGAAGAAATAGAAAAGTTGTTAGCGGCCGGATTTGTTAGGCCAGCTAAGTATGTAGAATGGTTGTCAAATATTGTTCCTGTAATAAAGGAAAATGGGAAATTGAGAGTTTGTATTGATTTTAGAAATCTTAATATAGCCACTCCCAAAGATGAATAGATGATGCCTATCGTTGATTTGTTAATTGATTCGGCTGCAAAACAGGGGATGTTATCCTTCATGGATGGATATTCAGGATACAACCAAATCTTTATGGCCGAAGAAGATGTGCATAAAACAACATTCAGATGCCCTGGAGCTATTGGGATCTATGAATGGGTAGTGATGCCATTCGGGTTGAAGAATGCAGGAGCCACATATCAGAGGGCCATGAATTATGTTTTTCATGACCTAATAGGAGACTACGTAGAGGACTATATCGACAATGTCATGGTCCGATCCAGAGAGGTGGAAAGCCATTTAGATGATTTACGAAGAGTATTCGCGAGAATGAGGTTACACGGAGTTAAAATGAACCCAGCCGTGCAAGCAGGGAATTTTCTTGGGTTCTTGGTACACAACAAAGGCATTGAAGTTGATGCAAATAAAACCAAGGCCATCCAGGAAGCTAGGCCTCCACACGATAAGAAAAGTTTGCAAAAATTCCTTGGACAGATCGGTTTCCTGAGACGATTCTTGGCAAATGCGGCCGGGAAGTCAAAACCATTAACCGATTTACTAAGGTTGAAGAAAGAAGAGGAATTCCAATGGGGAGTCGATCAACAGGAAGCCTTCGAGCAACTGAAACACGCTTTGATAAATCCACCAGTATTGGTCCCCCCGATTTTGGGCCGACCATTGAAGCTATATATAGCAGCGGCCGAAGAGTCTATTGGAGCACTACTGGCCCAAGAAGACGATGAAGGAAGAGATCGGGCGATTTATTATCTAAGCCGAATCCTTAGGGATGCAGAGCTAAGGTACTCGCCGATTCATAAACTATGTTTGAGTCTTTATCATGCATGCCAGAAGCTAGAATATTATATTCAACCAAGGCAAGTGATAGTGGTGGCTTCGGTTGATATAGTCAAAATTTTGATGAATGATCCGATTAGTAGCCGAAGAATGGCTAAATGTGTAACACCCCGGTTTTTGGTAACCCAGGTCGGGGTGTCACCGCCACACCTCCCTAGTAAGACACGGTTTCTCCGGCTTACTAAAGAGATGCAAGGCTAGGTATTGCAGGATTTAAAACATTTAAAAGCATTCAAAACAGCCCATACAATATAGTTCGAAAATAATAATATCATAGCGCAGCGGAAATAATATTTAAGTATAGTATTGCAGCGGAAAAAAAATAAATAGGGCCGACATGGCCAAACCACGGGTTAAACAGGCCCGTTCAAAATATAGTCTAATGCACTAATTAAAAACAAAATAATGTTTTCCCAAAAACCCATGCATGGATCGTGCTCACACATGCTCATTCCACATACTCTGTAAGAAAAAGGAATAAATGGTTTGGTCAGCACAACTTGCTGAGTAAGTTAACACATGCATGATCGTAGGGTTTAAAAGCCATTAATTTTTAATAATTAAATAAGAGCATGATAATAGCATAATATTCAGTTTAATCTAATCAACTATCCAACAACATAATTTATTTCAGAGCTTTATTTAACAACACATCTCGCATGAATTAAAATAAAAGCCATAATTTAAACAAAGCATTTAAGTAATTTAATTGGACACAAGCATAATTTAATCTAATTTAATTTAATTTAATATCCCCATTACATCCCAGATTCGGTATTTCAAAGTTTCACGATAGCATCGCTATATCAACAAGTTTAGCCGGTAGCCCGGCGGCCGCAACCGTATCAGCCATACCCAGTACCACTCCGGAGCCTCGGGAAACCCATGTGGATATTCTCGAGAGTGTAGGCTCTATATCTCGCCGTTTTGGCAATATCATATCTCAAGTTTAGCGCGCGGGGTCACCATCGTCCATTAAGGCACGAAGTGAATCGTTAGGGGGCACCCTGCAGAGCACTCACCCCTAATTTTAATTTATCAAGTTTGTAAGGGGATTAAATTTTTAAAATCTGATCTCAATTATCTTTATTTAAAAATAGTATCTCAACTCATTTCAACCCTAAAGGTTAATTCCATGTTTCAACAAGATTTCAAGATTTTGTTTCCGGTAAACTACAGTTTACTCTAAAATTCTTCTAAAATCAGATTTAATTCCAAAAATTCCAAAATGTCACGACTGACTCAGAAACGTTGAGATCTACAACTTTCGTGTTTTAACGTTTTCAATCCGAGATACCGAAGTAGGTCAAAAATCCTAATTTTCACAGAAACACAAATCTGTCCGAATTTCATATGTCATAGTTTAAAGATTTCGAATTCTACCATAGCAATTCAACTCCAAATTTGGTGAAATTTTACAGAGACCATCTTAAGACAATTATCTACAACTTTTATGCTCGGCCAAAGATCTAAATCGGTCTGGAACCTATGTCAAAAACGTGATCAAGATCGGACCTAAGTTCTGTCAAGAATTTCAAGATCTAGATTCAAGCAGTTCGGTTTCGGTTGGTTTTTGCATATCAAATCGTCTCTAAAAATTCTCAAAAGTTTACAGTAGATAGATCTAAGCCTTAGGAACGTTTTTCGTGTTTTAAGTTTTTCCGTTTGAAGTCCTTTTAAGGTTCGGAAAAATTCATCAAAACTGTTGCGTCGGTAGAAAACATAAGTTGGCAGATTTACGATTTCTTGTTAAATCTTTTAGTTTCGAATGTTTTAATTCTTCCCAAAACCATGTAAGAGTTAACTTACTGATTCGTGAACGTCCAGGATGTCTATTTCGGAGGCGTGGCTTCCAGTTCACCGTTTCTCCTCTCCGTTCGTCGGGTTCCTCGTTCTATATCCGATTCGGGTTGTAAAGAGGAAAGAGACGGGGTTAGAATCCGTTTTCGGATTGAAACTAAGAAGAATCTGATGGACTAGAACTTACCGCACGTCGGAGATCCTTTGATTTTCATCCAAAGCTGCTGCCTTGGTGTTCGATGCCTTCGTAGACTCCGGGATTTCGACTTGTGTGTGTAGAGAGTATCGTAGGGTTTTGAAAAAGAGTTTAGGCTCCCGAGGGGGTTTATTTATAGATATCCAAGTCCTAGGGCGTCCAAAATCTGGCCCTAAGGGTCTTGAGTCGAGAGACGTTCAACCGAAAGTCGAAAAATCCGCGTTCGAGCGAGAGATTCGCGCAACGGGCAAATCTGTCGCTTGGCGCGGGGTTGGCGCGCCTTTCTTCATATTAGCGCGCGGCCAGCGCGCGACTAGTGCCTGGACTCCGGTCCGGGTGGGTCGTGCGATCCGTCGTGCTTTTCCGCCTCTCTTTCGGGTTTCTATCCCTCTATGCTCTCGGATTCCAATTTCCGGACTCACTTCGGGTTCCTATTTCGTGTCGTTATTTCTTTCGGATCGAATGTTACGTTTTGGCTCGAATTCTTGAGTTCATTTATATCGGATGCCCGTGTAACGACTTATTTAACTTTGTTTAATTTCTTTTGTTTAATTAAATCTCTTTTAATTAATTTCATTTCTCATTTCTTCTATATTTATTTATTTAATTTTCTATACTGATTTATTTGCTTATTTAGTTATTTATTATATTTATTTATTTATTTATTTATTGTATTTATTATATGTATTTATGTTGTAAAATTCTCGGGTATTACAGTCTACCCTCCTTAAGAATCAACTTCGTCCTCGAAGTTGGGTTTCGGCTTTTCTCGTACTAAGGTCTTTTGTTTATTTTATTATTTTGTGACTGAACTTAGAATTAAGACTTCTAAGCTGCCTACGTACCCGGTGAAGGGATCAAGCCATAACGTAGTTCAAACGTTTACAACAATGCACGATAAATAGGTGGTATGACATCCTCTCCCCCTTAAGATTGCAGTTATGTCCCCATAACTGTGTCGGTATCGGTTTGGAACAATGTCGGGTAGCGTTCTCTCATGTCGGATTCTACCTCCCAAGTTGTCGTCTCACTTTCGTGGTTCAACCAAAGAACCTTGATCATTTTGATGGTTTTGTTCCTCGTTACTCGTTCCTTAGTGTCGAGAATACTCACTGGGACTTCTTCATAAGTCAAATCCTCATCGAGCTCAATTATCTCCGGTTGAAGTACATGTGTCGGGTCCGGCACATACTTCTTTAGTTGTGAGACATGGAAGACATTATGAACTCGATCTAATTGTGGCGGTAAAGCCAACCGGTAAGCTAGAGTTCCGACTCGTTCTAGAATTTCGTAAGGTCCTATATATCGAGGATTTAACTTTCCTCGTTTGCCAAAGCGCATCACCCTCTTCATGGGTGATATCTTTAGCATGACCCTATCTCCCACTTGAAATTCTAGGTCTCGTCGTCTCACGTCGGCATAACTCTTTTGACGGTCTTGTGCGGCTTTCATTTTTCCTTGAATCACTTTGATTTGTTGAGCCATGTCTTCGATAAGTTGTGGTCCAACCACCACGGACTTATCGTTTTCTTCCCAGCTCAACGGGCTTCGGCACTTTCGTCCATACAACGCCTCGAAAGGTGCCATGCCAATGCTAGCATGGTAGCTATTATTATAAGAGAACTCAATTAAGGGTAAATGAGATTCCCAATTCCCTTTGAATTCCAACACGCATGCTCTCAGGATGTCTTCTAGTGTTTGGATTGTCCTCTCGGTTTGTCCTTCCGTCATCGGGTGGAATGCGGTGCTCATTTTGATTTGAGTACCGAGAGCTTTTTGTAACTCCGTCCAAAAATGAGAGACAAATCTACTGTCTCTATCGGAAATGATATCATGTGGTACTCCATGTCGTCGTACCACATTATCAATGTAGGCTCGGGCCAATTGGTCCATAGTCCACGTGTCTTTCATTGGGATAAATATGGCTGTCTTCGTTAGCCTATCCACAATCACCCAAATCTTGTTCATGCCTTTAGGTGATCGAGGTAATCCCAAGACAAAGTCTATCGAGATGCTATCCCACTTCCAACTTGGAATCTCTAGTGGTTGCATCAATCCTAAGGGTTTATGTCGCATTGCCTTAACCTTTTGGCAGGTGAGACATTTCGCTACGAAGTTTGCCACTTTCTTCTTCATTCCCGGCCACCAATAGATCTTCTTGAGATCTTTGTATAGCTTGTCACCTCCGGGATGTATGGAATATGGCGTGTTGTGCCCTTCCTCCATCAACCTTTGCTTCAACTCGGCACATTTAAGGGGCACACACCATCTCCCTTTAAAACGGATGCTTCCATCCTCGTGGACAGCAAATCCTATTGCCTTTCCTTCGGCAATATACCCTTTTATCTTTTCGAGTTTCGGGTCGCCCGGTTGGGCGAGTCGAATCTCGTCCAATATTGGAGTTTCTACGACCATGGCATTGATCGTTTCTCTCACTGTGCCAGGATGCACAAGTTCTAACTCCTATCTCGCCAACTCCATGTACAATGCCGGCGGAATTACCAACGAGTTCGTCACGTGTTGGGTTTTCCGACTTAGGGCATCGGCTACCACATTCGCCTTCCCCTCGTGGTAGGCTATCTCTAAATCGTAGTCTTTAATAAGTTCCAACCACCTTCGCTGTCTCAAATTCAACTCCTTCTGAGTGAATATATATTTCAAGCTCTTGTGGTCGGTGAACATTCGACACTTCCGCCCATAAAGATAATGTCTCCATATTTTTAGAGCGAAAACGACCGCTGCCAACTCCAGGTCATGTGTCGGATAATTCTCCCCGTGAGGTTTTAGTTGGCGTGATGCATACGCTACGACTCTCGAGTCTTGCATCAAAACACAACCTAAACCTTCCTTCGAAGCATCGCTGTAAACTTCGAAGTCACCATTCTCCGATGGTAGTGTTAACACGGGTGTGGTTGTGAGTCATTTCTTCAGCTCTTGAAACGCTGTCTCACAAGCCTCTGTCCACACGTATTTTACTCCCTTCTTAAGTAGCTGAGTCAAAGGTCGTGCGATTTTCGAAAAATCCTTCACGAACCGTCTATAATACCCAGCTAATCCAAGGAAACTCCTTATTTCAGTTTGGCTCTTGGGAGTTGCCCATTCAGTTACGGCAGAGACTTTTGCCGGATCCACTGAAACTCCATCAGCGGATACTATATGTCCAAGAAATGCTACCTCCTTCAACCAAAAGTCGCATTTGGACAATTTTCCGTATAGCTGATTCTTTCGCAAGGTCCCTAACACTTGGTGCAAGTGCTGGGCATGCTCCTCCTCATTTTTCGAGTAGATCAGGATGTCATCAATGAACACCACTACGCACTGATCTAACAGCTCTCGAAATACATTGTTCATGAGGTTCATGAACATTGCCGGAGCATTTGTTAACCCAAAGGATAACACTGTGAACTCGTAGTGACCATATCGAGTTCGAAATGCCGTCTTCAGAATGTCTTTCTCGGCAATTCTCAGCTGGTGATACCCAGATCGTAAGTCGATCTTCGAGAATACTGAAGCTCCCTTCAGTTGATCAAATAGATACTCTATTCTCGGTAAAGGGTATTTATTTTTGATGGTCACTTGGTTTAGTCCTCGGTAATCTATGCAAAGACGTAGTCCTCCGTCTTTCTTCTTAACGAGTAAAACCGGTGCTCCCCAGGGGGAAGTACTCGGCCTTATATACCCCTTTCCTAACAGCTCCTCGAGTTGATCTTTTAACTCCTTCATTTCCAGTGGTGCCATCCGGTACGGAGCTTTTGAGACAGGCTCTGTACCCGGAACAAGATCTATAGTGAACTCAAGATCTCTCTCAGGTGGCATGCCCGGGGATGTCTTCAGGAAACACGTCCGGGTATTCTCTTACCACTGGTATGCTATCAACCTTGTTCTCTTCCGCCTCAAGGTTGTGCACATAGCACGCATACAGTTCATACCCCTTACGCATCAAGTTGCTTAGTTTAAGTGCACTAACGATTTTGTTACTCTTCTTAGGGGGCTAAGAGTAAAAGATAACTCTCTTTCCCCTACTTTTTGACAAGGTGATCTTTTGCTTTTGGCATTCGATCACCGCCTTATACTGGGATAACCAATCCATCCCCAGTATGATGTCAAAGTCTCTTAAGTTAAATTCTACTAAGTTTGCGAAGAATTCTACGTTCTTTATCACTATAGGAATTCCGTTATATCGTTTAGAGCAAGACACTACTTCTCCAGAAGGCAATTGAATTCCTAAGCTAATTCTCTCGCACTTAGGTAGATCTAACTCAGGCACTATCCTTGATGCTATAATCGAGCAACTAGCTCCATAATCAAACAGAATTCTAAGGGGCGTATTCAAAACATAAAATGTACCTGCCATCACTTCTCCTTGCGCAGGCACGTCCGCTTGATTCACCACGTTAAGCCTCCCCATAGGGCGTCCCTGATTGCCCTGCTGATTCGCATTCGGCTGCTGATTTTGTTGTTGGTTTTGATTCTGAGGGGGCGGAGGTCGTTGGTTCTGGTTCTGGTTCTGTGGCCTATTTTGAGGGGGTCTGTACCCCTGGTTATTCCTGTTTCGCCCGTTTTGATTTTGAGGCTGTTCTTGCCCCGTGACCAAATCGTCCCTTTTCGTTATGTTCTCGACCCTGGTTCGGCAATCCCGTCGAACGTGACCCATTCGACCACATCGGAAACAGGCGCCCTGTTGCGGGCATCCCCTTGCCAGATGGGGTCGTCCACATCTCGGGCAAGGTGGTACCGGATCTTCTTGGTTGAACCTCCTCCCAGTGTTGTTTTGTTGGGGCCTATTCGACCCTCTGCGCTGTTCGTTCCTTCCAGTGTTGTTCTCGTTTCTTGAGTCCCGGCTTCTCTTGTCTTGGGGACCCCTGCTGGACTCCCCACTCACCCTTCTCTTCAGCTGCTGCACACGTGCTACCGCCACAGCGCGGTCATACACAGCTTGCAAATCGGGGTAGTGTACCCCCGCGATCACCTCGCGCACAGACAGGTTCAATCCTATCTCGAACTTCTGTCCCTTTTCCGTGTCAGTAGGCACTAGCCTTGGAGCGAACCTCACCAGCTCCTTGAAACGTGTGTAGTATTCTTGCACCGTTTGGCCTCCTTGCTTCAGCGACAGGAACTCTTCGTACATGGCAGCTTTAGTACTCAAGGGATAGAATCGATCCCTGAGTAATTCCATCATCTCCATCCACGAGTAGGGCTCGTCATATTCAGTCAGTTTGGCTTGCGTCGCCTGCCACCAGTCGTCAGCTTCACCTCCCAAGTAGTATGAGGCGACATGCACTCTTTCTCCTTCCGGACATTTAACTGCTCCCAACAGCTTGTCGAAGGTCCGGATCCACTCTTCCAGTTTAGCTGGATCCTCCTCACCAGCGTAGTGGGGCGGCTGGTAAGGATTCACCATCGCCAGGTAGTTAGGGCGAGCTTGGGGCGGAGGTACCGCCGCAGCTTGACCCTGGTTGACTTGCGCGTTTCCGAGCGCAATCAACACCTCCTCTATCGTCCTAAGACGATCGCCCACATTGTTCGGTGCGGGGGCGTCCTGCGCACCTTGGGCTTGTTCCACCTCAGGTTGAATCGGTTCCGTGACGTTTGGTAGTGTCTCAGTAGGAGTTTCAGTAGTAGTTTGGGGAGCGGGTTGAGTCCTTCCTCTTCCTCTGGGTGCCATTCTGGTACAAATAGGGTAGATCAGGATTTGTGAATTTAGTATATAGTCTAAGCAATTTCTATAAATGTATATGTGTTTTGTGATTTAGCACGTGGTGCTCGATTGAACTAAGAAGCGTCGTACGCTTCGGGGTTTTATTTTATTTCAAAATTTTTTTTTGTGTACGGACAGATCTGTCCGATTTTTTTTTATTTATTATAAATAAATCGGGCATTTTATTTCCTCAAAAGAAATTTTAGTACAAGGGTCGAAATATTTTCCTAGCAAAATAGTATCTAAAAATGAAATTTCTAGCGTCTCAAGACATCCTCCGGTGGGGTAGCAGGATCCTCCTCCGGGTCTACCTCCTCCGAACTCGGCGGCAGTAGCTCGTCAAAGATAGTGTTCAAGTCTTGCCCATGGGCATCGATGTGTTCCTTCAGTATTAAGTTTTGTGTAGTGAGGGTTTGGACTTGGCGTTCGAGTTGGTTTATGCGGTGGTGATCCGCCTCTCTCAAGTTGCCCATGTGATGTAAATTGGCCTCCAATTGAGCCATACGGTACTTCATTTGCTCTAGGGTTTGGTGGGAATCAAGATGAACGTTCATCATTTTAATCATCAACTGCATCATGTCTTGACTAGCCATCTAGCGCAAGCAAGAGATCTAAGTTAATATTCGCCAAGATTCTAAGTTCAAATTCGCCAAGATTCTAAGTTCAATTCGCCAAGATTCTAGGTTCATAGAAGAGATGCAATATGCAAATGCAAATGATGATTCCCCCCAAAAGTAATTTATGCACTATATATGTATATTTTTCCCATGGGTTTTAAAATAAAAATTTCTCCATGGAAATAATACTTTAAATAATAGTCAAAATATTAATAGTAGTTTAAAAATAATAACGGTTTAAAAATGATAGCTTAAAAATAATAATGATTTTAAAAATAATACTTTAAAAATAGCCGGGCTCTGATACCAACTTGTAACATCCCGGTTTTTGGTAACCCAGGTCGGGGTGTCACCGCCACACCTCCCTAGTAAGACATGGTTTCTCCGGCTTACTAAAGAGATGCAATGCTAGGTATTGCAGGATTTAAAACATTTAAAAGCATTTAAAACAGCCCATACAATATAGTTCGAAAATAATAATATCATAGCACAGCGGAAATAATATTTAAGTATAGTATTGCAGCGAAAAAAAATAAATAGGGCCGACATGGCCAAACCACGGGTTAAACAGGCCCGTTCATAATATAGTCTAATGCACTAATTAAAAACAAAATAATGTTTTCCAAAAAACCCATGCATGGATCGTGCTCACACATGCTCATTCCACATACTCTGTAAGAAAAAGGAATAAAAATGGTTTGGTCAGCACAACTTGCTGAGTAAGTTAACACATGCATGATCGTAGGGTTTAAAAGCCATTAATTTTTAATAATTAAATAAGAGCATGATAATAGCATAATATTCAGTTTAATCTAATCAACTATCCAACAACATAATTTATTTCAGAGCTTTATTTAACAACACATCTCGCATGAATTAAAATAAAAGCCATAATTTAAACAAAGCATTTAAGTAATTTAATTGGACACAAGCATAATTTAATCTAATTTAATTTAATTTAATATCCCCATTACATCCCAGATTCGGTATTTCAAAGTTTCAAGATAGCATCGCGATATCAACAAGTTTAGCCGGTAGCCCGGCGGCCGCAACCGTATCAGCCATACCCAGTACCACTCCGAAGCCTCGGGAAACCCATGTGGATATTCTCGAGAGTGTAGGCTCTATATCTCGCCGTTTTGGCAATATCATATCTCAAGTTTAGCGCGCGGGGTCACCATCGTCCATTAAGGCACGAAGTGAATCGTTAGGGGGCACCCTGCAGAGCACTCACCCCTAATTTTAATTTATCAAGTTTGTAAGGGGATTAAATTTTTAAAATCTGATCTCAATTATCTTTATTTAAAAATAGTTTCTCAACTCATTTCAACCCTAAAGGTTAATTCCATGTTTCAACAAGATTTCAAGATTTTGTTTCCGGTAAACCACAGTTTACTCTAAAATTCTTCTAAAATCAGATTTAATTCCAAAAATTCCAAATTTTCACGAATGTCTCAGAAACGTTGAGATCTACAACTTTCGTGTTTTAACTTTTTCAATCCGAGATACCGAAATAGGTCAAAAATCCTAATTTTCACAGAAACACAAATCTGTCCGAATTTCATATGTCACAGTTTAAAGATTTCGAATTCTACCATAGCAATTCAACTCCAAATTTGGTGAAATTTTACAGAGACCATCTTAAGACAATTATCTACAACGTTCATGTTCGGCCAAAGATCTAAATCGGTCTGGAACCTATGTCAAAAACGTGATCAAGATCGGACCTAAGTTCTGTCAAGAATTTCAAGATCTAGATTCAAGCAGTTCGGTTTCGGTTGGTTTTTGCATATCAAATCGTCTCTAAAAATTCTCAAACATTTACAGTAGATAGATCTAAGCCTAAAAAACGTTTTTCATGTTTTAAGTTTTTCCGTTTGAAGTAGTTTTAAGGTTCGGAAAAATTCATCAAAACTGTTGCGTCGG
This sequence comes from Hygrophila difformis, assembly GCA_030278955.1. Taxonomy (NCBI): domain Eukaryota; kingdom Viridiplantae; phylum Streptophyta; class Magnoliopsida; order Lamiales; family Acanthaceae; genus Hygrophila; species Hygrophila difformis. Next base: position 27,737,240 of record JAOANR010000014.1, read on the forward strand.
TAGAAAACATAAGTTGGCAGATTTACGATTTCTTGTTAAATCTTTTAGTTTCGAATGTTTTAATTCTTCCCAAAACCATGTAAGAGTTAACTTACTGATTCGTGAACGTCCGGGATGTCTATTTCGGAGGCGTGGCTTCTAGTTCACCGTTTCTCCTCTCCGTTCGTCGGGTTCCTTGTTCTATATCCGATTCGGGGTGTAAAGAGGAAAGAGACGGGGTTAGAATCCGTTTTCAGATTGAAACTAAGAAGAATCTGATGGACTAGAACTTACCGCACGTCGGAGATCCTTTGATTTTCGTCCAAAGCTGCTGCCTTGGTGTTCGATGCCTTCGTAGACTCCGGGATTTCGACTTGTGTGTGTAGAGAGTATCGTAGGGTTTTGAAAAAGAGTTTAGGCTCCCGAGGGGGTTTATTTATAGATATCCAAGTCCTAGGGCGTCCAAAATCTGACCCTAAGGGTCTTGAGTCGAGAGACGTTCAACCGAAAGTCGAAAAATCCGCGTTCGGGCGAGAGATTCGCGCAACGGGCAAATCTGTCGCTTGGCGCGGGGTTGGCGCGCCTTTCTTCATATTAGCGCGCGGCCAGCGCGCGACTAGCGCCTGGACTCCGGTCCGGGCGGGTCGTGCGATCCGTCGTGCTTTTCCGCCTCTTTTTCGGGTTTCTATCCCTCTATGCTCTCGGATTCCAATTTCCGGACTCTCTTCGGGTTCCTATTTCGTGTCGTTATTTCTTTCGGATCGAATGTTACGTTTTGGCTCGAATTCTTGAGTTCATTTATATCGGATACCCGTGTAACGACTTATTTAACTTTATTTAATTTCTTTTGTTTAATTAAATCTCTTTTAATTAATTTCATTTCTCATTTCTTCTATATTTATTTATTTAATCTTCTATATTTATTTATTTAATGTATTTACTGATTTATTTGCTTATTTAGTTATTTATTATATTATATTTATTTATTTATTTATTTATTGTATTTATTATATGTATTTATGTTGTAAAATTCTCGGGTATTACAAAATGGGCCATGAGGTTAAACGCATATGATTGAAGTATCAACCACTCAAGGCTATGAAAGGACAAATTGTAGCCGATTTTCTGGCCGATCACGCAATACCTCCGATGTCAGACGATATTGAAGAACATGTTCGGCCGAAAATGATAGACGAAATAGGAATAGTCTATCTACGCCCATGGGTAATGATGTTTGATGGTTCCAAAGCCGCATCAGGAGTTGGGGCAGGGTTCACACTACAGACGCCGGAGGGCAAGATACACAGGTACTTCGTACAATTACCAAACTCCTATACTAATAATCAAGCGGAATACAAAGCGTTAATTTCGGGGCTACAACGACTTATACAAGAAGCAGTGAAAGCTGTTATAATCAAAGGAGATTCGCAAGTGGTTATTCAACAATTGTTAGGAGACTTTTCGGTAAAAAGTTCCCAAATGATTAGATTATATGAAGTGGCAATCGACTTACTAGAAGAATTCGACGAGGTATATGTTGAATATATCCCTAGAGAAAAGAATGAATTAGCAAATGAATTGGCTCAACACACAGCCAGATATCGGCTAATGCCGATAGCAGGGAATGTGGAAATACATTTGGCCAAAACAGAAAAGGCCGAGTGGATAAAAGAGATAGCACGAACATTGGAAGATCCATCCGAAGCTAATCCAGCCGAAGCTACTCAGATGTGTTGAAGAAGAAGACGCGAAAAGAGTAATGGGAGAAGTACATGAGGGAATATGTGGCGCACATCGGGCAGGAAAATCGATTAAATGGAATATCATTCGGCAAGGATATTATTGGCCGAAAATGGGAACAGATTGCGAAAAATATGCCAAAGGGTGCCGCGAATGTCAGAAACATGGGCCGATTCAGAAGTTACCGGCCGAAGAGTTACACATAATGATCAAGCCATGGCCATTTCGAGGATGGGCCATGGACATTATTGGAAAAATTCATCCTTCTTCATCGAAAAGGCATGAGTTCGTGCTAGTCGCAACAGAATATTTCATGAAATGGGCCGAAGCTCAGGCATATGTTAGCATTTCTCAAGAAGAAGTTATTGAATTTATTAAGAGACAGTTGATTTACAGGTTCGAATCCCACAGACAATTCTAACAGAAAGAGGAACAGTATTTGTGGGAGAAAAAGTCAAGGCCTTTACAGAAGAATACGGGATAAGAATCGTGCATTCATCACCATATTATCCACAGGGGAATGGGCAGGCAGAGGCCACTAACAAGCAACTGATAGGAATTAAAAAGAAGATGATCGAGGATCAACCGATGAAGTGGCATGAAAAGTTATCCGAAGCATTGTGGGCTTATCGGAATGCCAAGACTTCAGCGACAGGATTCACGCCATTTCGATTGACATACGGAATGGATGCGGTACTTCCAGCCGAAATAACGGTGCCGACTTTGAGAACAAGTCAAGCAGATTTGATGACGGCCGAACAATACGATCGTGCAATGAAAGACGAATTATTGGATGTTAACTCCGATCGGGTGCAAGCATTTGAAAATTTGCAGAAGAATAAAGATATTGTGGCCGATTGGTATAATAAGCGAATTTGTGTTAAGCGATTTGAAGTCGTTGATTTAGTGTGGAAAGTTATATGGCCACCCAAACAGAAGGATGACCGATTAGGAAAGTGGAGCCCCAATTGGGAGGGGCCTTTTATTGTTCAGACGAAATTACCGAATGGAGCATGCATACTAGTCGACGAAAATGGAGAACAGATGTCAAATCCAGTAAATGCAAGATATATGAAGAAGTATTATGCTTCAGTTTGGGACTAGACATTAAGTGAGCAGAAAGATAAAAATTTTATTTCATGGACGAAATATTACAAAGAGGAACTACTTCGGCCGAAAGCGGCGTCGATAGTCCGAAATTACAATATATAAGGGAAATGTCCTAACCTAGGCTGGCATATACAAGGGAAAGGTCCTAAGAATGGGAACTGTAGGATTGTATTAAACAACCTAGCCTTGTATAAAGCCACCAGGATACATCGACGGAGCCGAATGCAGTGGCGAGACCACTCATTCCGAAGTAGCACCGCCGATTGCCCCAACCACCAAGCCTAAAACTCTGGGAACGCTACAACGAATAGTACAACGTCCCAGAGATAGAAGTCGAACTCGGGTGCAACATCCGCACGATCGTAGATAAAATGAGGATGGATGCAGCCGAGGCAAACAGCCAAGGCGGTGGAAGGAAAAGAAGATGAAGGAACCACTAAGAGAAGTGGGTTCCCCGTTAGACAAGGTCTGACAGGATATGCAACCGCAAAGTAGAAAAGAATACTGTCCACATAGCCGTCTAGATCTTCATTAGGAAAAACAGTCAAAGATCCTCGCCCATACGAACGTGGCGAAAAGGATGTTAGCTGAGCTCGTGCCGCATGGGAAGAAGGTTTTCGTACCACGGTTGGAAACCCTTGCAGGAAGACACCAGCCAGAGACCATGGGGGCACTGGAGACAGAGGGTCGAGCCAAGCAAGAGGAGGAATCATTTTACTAAAAGGAAAATGTGAGGAAGTGATGGATAAACATCAGTGAAAGCCGGGTATTTATAGGAAAGAGATAAGTATACGGCATAAGAAACGGTTAATATTAAAAGTTATTTATGGGAAGACGTTACAGCTGATTCCCCATAAAAGCTGCTAACATTCAGGAATCAATCCAGAAGACCGAAAATTACGGGATTCGAAAAAGATACGAATCGTATTGCTGAGAAGAAAAGATACGAATCCAGAAGTTTATTTTTCGGCCAAGTACAAGCTACAAAAAGGGAAATGGTCGATTATAACTAGCAAAAGACAGCCAAAAAGGGAAAGCCAGAAGTACATCAAATGATACATCCAGAAGAAAAATCCAAAAGAGTTATAATAACTACATCCGAATAAAGACAACAATGGAAAAATCTCAATCTCCACTCAAGTCATAAGCAATGTCTTCGTCAAAAACCACGAGGAAGAACAACGGCCGAATTGCGGGCAGTAGCAGAGTTCAAGACCGATTGAAATTCTTGGAATGATCGAGCTTCAGCTTCGGCCGAAACCGGAGGATCATCAGGTTGAGACAAGAGAAGATGTTCAGAAGCATCTTGAAGAAGTTCAGACTGAGCATCTATGAAAAAGATCAAAATAGAAGAAAGACATAATCATCATATATCATCGAGATCAAAAGAATAAATTAAATATTATCGGAGTCTTTTGGATTATCCACTACAGAAGGGCTAGCAACAGGGTTATCTGAAACCGTGGAAGCATTCGGTACAAAAGGAAGTTGAGCCACGGTAGAACAAATTCGATCGACCACGGCTCGAGTATTCGACCACAAACCACGGAAAATACCAATGATTTCGTCACTAAAGGGCGTCCTCAAAGAAAGATAATCCATCTCTTCTTTGAGACTAGCAAGCTTATCTCTTGGAGCCTGGGCAGATTTATGGAGTTGCTTCACAAGTCCTTGCAGGTGAGTCGATTCCTTGTCTACCTCAGCCAAGGCACTCTTCATGCCTTGCGCCTCATACTGGAGTCGGCTGATTTCCGAATCAATGGCAGAGAGACGATCCGAATACTTGAGTCTAAGATTGTCATTAGCTGACAATTTATCCATATAAGCATGATAATCGGAAGTATGCTTATCAAACTCCAACTTTGAAGGGTAAGAGAGGCTTACTCATCATCAAGTCTTTTACGAGTGGCCAAGATATCGGGAAGCTCTAGGTCCATCCGTAAAAGGCACATGAACATTTCCTGATGGGCGTCTGCCAAGTCAGAGGCTAGAAGTTCTTCAGAGAATGTCTGCTTGATGTACGAAAGAAGCAAGAGGATGGGCTTGGTTTGAACTGAAAAGGCATCAGGCTGACAAGAAATTAGACGTTCCAACTCGTCCAAACAAGCCTTGAAGGAATTAGGAAATTCCGACGAAGGGAGAGAAAAGGAAGGGGAAAAGAAATCATCCAGAATACTCCTATCCGGAAAAGGAGAAGAATGATTAACATCACTAATAGCTGTCCCTTCCAGTCGAACACGAGCGAGTGAGGGGTCAGGAATAGAAACGGCGGAAGAGGAAGGCAGAGTATTCACCAAAGAAGCAGTTGAATCGGGGATGATTGAATCAATATCGCCGCTTCCAAGAGTATGATAAGTTGAGCCAGACCCCAGGCCAACTGATGAAGCGGGAACCATATCAGAAACAGTAACAGGATCAAGAGACGAATGAGAAAGAGTAGAAGAACGAGGCATATCATTCGGATCAGACGAAGGATTATGCGATACAGAAGGACCAGATAAAGCCGCAGCAGGATGAGCCTAAAGGGAAAGGAAATAAATGTCAGTAAGATCAACAAGTGAATAATTTAAAAGAATAAGGGGAGGGGGTTGCAGGAAACCTGATGGGCAGATACAACCGATCCAGGAAGAGGTGAACGAGTCAAACGTCGTAGAACCTTAGATGCAGGTTCACCTTTTGTTTTCCCCGAACTCGGGGCAGTGCACTTTCGCTTCGAGGAAGCAACAGGAGCAGACGAAATACGTGAGCGAGACGGAAGAGGTGAGACATCGTCCAAGGCCCCTGCAAAGTAGAAATGGGGGAAAAGTTTGAGAAAGATACACGACATATAAAATGAGAAATCAAAAAGACTTACTAAGCAAAGGAAGTAAAGGGTCATCCTCTTGAGAAGAACATGAGTAATCGGGGGCTGAACCGATAACCGAAAACATCATAATACCTGGGAAACCACAAGAGATAAGGAAGTCCTACAAGTCAGTGCCGAAATTAGCACAAGAAAGAACTTTTGCCCACCAGTCATCAAAGCGCTTGGTCGACAAACCAGGGCGAATGTCGAAAGAACAGACTTCAAAATTACAAATTCGGAGAGCCCACGTTCGACAACAATTTTGGTTATTCTCGGGGCCGAATCCTTTGATTATTGTATCGATGTGAATCTCCGTGAAGAGGAAGTACCACATCCTGAGCAAAGCCGAATTGCCGGCTGACCAGATGAGGGTTATAAACTTCAGAAAGAATAGGATGTTCAAGAGGAACGGACAATGAGCAGTTGAAAATGTGACGAGGAATAATACAAGCATTCCAGATTTGAGCCAACGCCGGCGGGAGAGATACGCCGAAAGAAAGAATATGGATAGACGAAACCCAACTGTTAGGATCACCAGAGTAAAGATAACAAGAGGAAGAGTCAAGAGGGGATCTGTTCATGAAGTAGTAGATCCATTGCTCAATACGCATGTCGGGAAAACGAATCCCAAAGAGATCATTGGCCGAAGGGGGAGTAGTATCAGGAGACTGAGGCTCAAAATCGGAAATATCCCTGAAATGCCAAGCAAGCCAAAGATGAAGAAACCAAAGAGGGCCATGAGATCTATTAAGATGACCATCAGTCCACCCATGTACCTGGGACGAAATTCCAAAGTACAGGTGAACTAAAAAGTAATCGGTGAGAGGTAAATAGGTTTTATCCATAAGCGACTCCGCCAGAGGATAAGTCTCGAGAATAACATTCTTGGCGGGTGTACACCAGAAAAATCGGCTAAGAAAATGCATCATGAAAGCCACAGGTTCCGGCTTGAGAAGCTCAGGCTTGTCACCGCAATATCGATTAATCCATAAGGCAAAAGTGAGTCCCGAAGAGTAGCCGGTGGACTTTGTTGAGGGCTTTTCGGAACCAGTAACACCCAAGAAGTGTTTTTCAAGAGAGGGTAAATCCAAGAGAAGCTTAACATCTTCAATAGTTGGAGTCATCATACCCCAAGGAAAATAAAAACAGTTGATAGAAGAATTCCAGAAACAAAGAAGGGCTTGGATGTGCCGGTAGTCAGAAGGAAAGGGTTGAACGCTCAACTTAATCAAATGATTAATGCTGGTAGACAACCAAATCGGCTCACATTCAGGACGTACCCGTTCATACCAGGCAACATGTTCAGGAGTTACGAGGGGCCAAGTACTGATGAGACTGAAAAGTTTGGCGGAAAAGTAGTCCGAAAACAAAGGGATTGTCCTCGAATTACCGAAAAAAGTAGAAATAGAGGCGGCGGCCTCGGCGGAAGTTGCGAGAGGCCCGAGAGTAGTAAAGCCTTCATCAGTAAGACGAAGCGAAGATTTATCGGCGAAGGAATCCTCGATATTCTTGATCTTTAAAGAAGAGGGCGAAAGAGTCGATTGCGCCATTAGAAAGAGAGGAAAAGATTATGAAAAGAGCAGAATGAACAAAAGAAAAGGGCAAGGGAGAACAAATGATAGAATGAGAAGAATATGAAAAGACGTGGCCGGGTTCCAAGGAGGAGTTAGGCACGAAAAGGAGAGGTTGAAGAAATTATTTGGATTCTTTCTAGAAACGAAAATTCGTCCAAGTAAGTAGGGCATCTGTTGGGGCCACAAGAAGTAGTGGGCCGCAAAAAGGTAATTGGGCTATACAATATGGGCCGAAGAAGGATTTCTAAGAAGAGTTGGCTTAAAATCGATTGGGCCGAGAGACTAAAAGAGAACGATCCAAAACAGATGAAGAAGCCCGAATGGAGGAAGACTTCAGAGGGAAGAGATTTCGGCCGAAATAAAGCTGAATCAGCCGATAGGAAGGAGATGAAAATCGGCTCAAGGGAATCGGCCGGAGGAGCGGTTACCAAGCTCCGGCTATAAATAGGGGATGCCATGCACAAAATCGAGGAGATCAATCCAACCCCCAAATTCCTTTATCAAATTTAATTCTTTGTATCTTTACTGCTTTCTTTACAGCTTTCCTTTATAGTTTTTCCTAGACTCTAGCTTAGCTTGTAGCGGTTACTTTCCAAGTCCACCGTTGTTTCTCAACAACTGGTAGTTTGGTTCCTTATTCCGGTGAATTCGCCGTTGTTTCTTAACACCTGGTAGATTCTCCATTGTATCAAGTTTGCCATTATAAATTCAGAGAATATTCGGTCAAGTTTGGGCATTATTAGTCAAGTTTGGGCGCATTATTGTTAATCCGGACCCGTAATCAGTTTGATCCTTTTCCGATAGCCTCCCTTGAGGAGAAAAAAGTCATTGGCTCATCACCAGCCAAACATCCCCACACTGTATAGGCTGTTCAGCAAAAAAAATTAAGAGTATATTTTAAAAAACTCCCTCCCTTCAAAAGGAAGTAAATGAAAGTAATGCAAGTAAGAATCCGTTTTTTTTTTTTTTTTATGAGCGGAAGTAAGAATCCGTTTGAATTGGTTTTTATGTTTTGGGAAAAAAAACAATTTTAATAGAAAACATGTGTTTGGATGGCTTTTTAAAGCTAGTATTGTATCTTTCCTAAGCATGAAATAGATACAACAGAATTAATAAATTTAAAGATTTTGGGATGCATATTAGTTATTACAACTTCCGACATGAAAATCATAATTTTGTCATCAAAGGAAAGTAAAACAAATTTTTTTATCGCTTGAAATTTGGTAGACAACACACTCCTCACTTAAAATGTCTATATAATAAATTTTGAATACTTTTTGGCATGTTCAAATTATATTACCCTTATTTTACATTAATTAAAATCTTAAATACTTTTTGGCATGTTCAGACTATATTACCTTTATTTTACATTAATTTTTACCTTCATTCTTATTAAAAAATATCTAATCAAAGTTATATCTGTAAATTACTATAAAACATGATCAAACATATCAACTGCTCTCATTACGACACATCATAAACGCCACGTCATCCTCTAAAAATACCAGAAGCTGCCACATTATCATCTATCTAATACTCCCTCCGTCCTATCTTAAGTGTCATGTTTGACTTTTTTACACTGTTCATTGTTCAACTTTGACTCGATATTATTGTAAGTATATATTTGGAAAAAATAGTCAAGATCGGTCTTGTTAGATTTGTCTATTCCTATAGTTTTAGAATACATATATTACATAATTTTTACTTGTATATGTTTTGAGATATTAAAGGTAAAAAAAAATGCATTGGATTGTGTACAGAAATCAAATAGGACATTTCAAATGGGACGGAGGGAGTACTACTAAATACTACGAGGGTCTTTGGATTAGCGATATAAAACATATTATTTGATTATTTCATTTTTAAAACGCAAATAATTAGGTTTGCAGCTCATTTTTTAGCGGTTAAACTGATCACTACAAGAAAATGTCAAAACAGCTACCTACAAATGGAGTCGCAAGCAGCCTGAATGGGATTGATATCAGCGCCAGCGACCTCACCAGCGACCTCGGAGATGAGGTTTCTATAAAGCTAGTTACAAATTTTCCAGCGACCCCAGATTTATGAGGTCGAAAGACTTTGCGACCTCATTAGTGACCTAGGGATAGGTCGCAAAAGCCCTGCGACCCACGCAGGGACCCAGAAACGAGGTCACTATAGGGCGTTTTTTTTTTCAAGTCTGCGACCGCGTATGCGGTCGCAGAGTCCAAATATATGTGGCAGCAGAATCTGTTTCTGCATCAGTCCACCTGCAAACAATACTAACATCCAAATACCAAGATCAACACCATTTCTAACATCCAACTACCAAGATCAACCCAAACAATCACACCATTTCTAATTCTCAAAACACCAAGATCAACACCATTCTAAAGCATACAATACTAATATCAATACCATTCCATTACCATAGTGAACATCCAAATA
>JAOANR010000014.1:27747414-27827919 GCA_030278955.1 Hygrophila difformis
AAGTTAAACAAGTATCAACACATACATATTCTTATAGGCAATGCGCAATGCTAAGTATCAATCCAAACAAAATTTAAACTTGCAAAATAAGTTCAATACTAACATTTAAAGAAATAGTACCGTGTGCAAACTATGTCCAGATCATGGTATGGCGATATCACCCCCAAAGCCGAAACCTCCTCCATAATCATCATCACCTGGGCTGGGGGGTCGTGGCCGGTAGTCTCCATGCAACCTCTGAAGCTCCTCCCGGATCGTCATGAATTCTTGTGACATTGTTGATTTCAATGCATCAAATTCCTCTCTTGAAACTTCATCTTTGCGCGCCAGTGGAGTAGTCTCTGTCTCGCTCCCCCGAGGTCGGATCATCCTGGAAGCCGAACCAAGACTGTAAACAGCCTTCCTCCGATCATGGCCACCCACAACGTGATAGAACATATCGTCAAGATCAAATTCTGTGTTAGGATTAGCTTGTGTGACAGCCTCAATAACAGCATCATAATCCTCCTGAATTGACAATGATTCACAATCTAAGTGTATAGAATATTAAGCAAACACCATAATTCATACATATTCACAAATGAAATTTCATATATATTACTTGTCCCCATTATTTATGTTTTGGTACCTGAACATTTTTTGGCTTGTCAGAAACCCACTGGTCCTTTTGATGCTTCCTCGTGTTGGTATACTAATGTAGCTCAGCAAGATGGACCGGGCTATTGAAACTTTTGACAAGTTTCGTTAACACGAGCTTTTGCTAAAATTATACCAGGTTAGATTTATTAAATGAGAAGAGTTATGATTCACGGGGAAGGGTTTAGGGATATATTAAGATTATTATTCTTTTTATTACTCGAGTATGGTGCTTTGGTTTCAAATGGCGCTGTGGTCCTCTCTGTCATGAAATGCTGACAAATCTCATGGCATAGCCGGGATAAGTTGATCTTCAGCCTGTCACACTGAGGGTCCCCGGCAAATATGCCATGATACTTCTCATCAATTCTTGCCATAAGATCTCCTGCCATGAAACTTTTGACTAATTCCCACTACATGAGTATTTTCCGAAAATTCATGATCCTGGTTTAGGTTTTATTTAATGAAACCAATTTATGATGGCGGTGTTGTGATTAAGGATATATTTATATGTAGTCACGTTTTTATTGCTCGTAGTTAAGAAACTGTGCTCCCGAAAGCGCACGGTGTCAAAAATTGCAGTAATTTATAGTAAGACCGGATCGTTCACTGGAGGATGTGCGATAGAAGCAGGTCCCACGTCATTTACTAAGATTTTCCACTCGGTTACTCGATTCAAGTGTGTGATTTGACTAACAACTACTTAACAGAATCTAAATCAGATTAAGAAAGCAATTAAAATAAAGCAGATAAAAGTATTCTAGAAAGCGAATTAAATTTAGTCTAATAAAGCAATTAAAATTATTCTAGGGAAGTGGTTAAAATATCTAAGAAAGCAGATTCAAAATGAGACAGAAGGGACAGGGAGAAAAGAATAAAGATTGGACAAGATTCAGATGAAACATAGTTAAACTTCCATTTTGTTACACAGATCTTAGTTTGGGATAATCCGTTCAGTTAGCTAATTCTCATGCTCTCTGTACCATGTTCCCTTTAACAGACAGGTACTTACAGCAAGAGTTTACATGCTCTTGAGAAAATAAATTCTAAGATACCACAGACGCATAACCACCCTTGCAATGCATTGCTAAGGTATGTTAATTATCTGTGGTGGACAAGCAACACCTGGCAAATCATTTATTGAGATGTCAAGTACCGTTATCATTCCCCCATGTCACGCCCAAAGATTCTAATTAAGCCCTGAACTATCCCTTAACTCTCAGTCCTAGTGGCAGTTACACAACTCTCAATACAACCGAGTGACCTCTAAAGAAAACAGTTAAAAGAAAGCAGTAAAGAAAGCATTTAAAATCCTATCACTCGGAGGTTTTTGAAAGTCTGACCCTGGTAGTAAAAGAAAGCCCCCAGTCAGGATAACCGGGTGTGGATCAAGAATTCCCTAATCTTGGTGAACCGCTCGCAGTGTTCACTTCCCGTCGGGTGGTTATGAGATACAAACTAATGAAACGAACTAATAAATTAGTTCGTTCCGGATGCACTCACTCAGGACTCAAAAGTAGGCTTTGGCAGAAGAAGATAGCAGTTGAAAGAATACTCAACCCTACCTTAGAAAATAACCAAGGCCCGAATGTTGTTCCTCTAGTGTTATCTATCACACCTTGTCGGAATCCAAGTGGAATCTGACCCAATGCAATATTTAATACAAGATTTCCAACAAACAGCAATTTTAGAAAATAATAAATCTGAGAACAATTCCCTATTAGGTACTAGACTCTCAATAAGAACACAGACCCTTTCAGTCTAGATGAGACCTAATCGCTGACTCTGCTTCTAATTTCCCAAAATCAGCCCCCAGTTGGATTATGAATTAGTCATAACTGTCGAATTTATCCCTTACTCAGATCCGGATTTTAGAAAGGAATTTTTGTTGGAAATTTATTATGAAACATCTGATTTAAATCAAGACTTCTATGTCCAAGGGAAGGATCCCAAAATAATATTGACCACAATATCTACATAATAGTATCATGCATAAATTTATAAAGAAGTGTAAAATTAAATAACCCAAAATATATGGTGGGTTTAGACAGAAGTTGGAACACAAAGATGAAATAGCCGGAGATGAGAAGGATTTTGGCTAAAGAGAGTGCTAAAATCAATCAAGATGATCCGGACTGCAAACATCTGCTATCCAGGTCCTGATTATTTCAGGTGGGATGGCTTTTAGTCAGTGGAATAACTCAAATGACAGTTGCCGCCGTCATCTCAGATTCCATTGTCTGTGAATTTGGATAAAAACCTACATGTTCTATTACTGCAATAGTCATTAGATGACATTGGCATATATCATCTACGTTACTACAGCTCCAGATTCAGGTTTGAAATTAAAATAAAGAAAATAAAACTGTATCCGGATAGGGGTCAGCTGAGCAGCTATTATAATCCCGGAGGGATGAACCGCCAAGGCTTCCACCGACCACTATCCGGACCATGCAAAATAACATCTAATAATTAATATGCAGATCACGAGCTGGTTATCCGTGTGGGAATACCCGCCAACATTAATCTGATATATTCCTTATTAGTTGTTTCACACATCACGGAAAAGACAAAATAAATAAAAGAAAAATATTTTTGGGTCATCTTGCATGAGAGACATTGGTTTCTCATGCAAGGTATGGAAATTATTCCATAATTACTCTTCATGTCTAAATAATCACTCATTCCATAATTAATTAATTAATTACAGTCCAGATTATATACTTAGATCATTAGAGTTTAATCATTTGTAGAAGAATCTTTTAATGGGGAATTGAACAAAGTTCTTTATATCAAATTAATCATGGGTTGAGATCATTGGATTTCAGCCTCAAAATATTAATACAAAGGTTCAATTAATTAATGGAATGGGATGAAGAATGAGAATTTGGCAAAAGGTGCCACCTTGTCGCGATACAGGGCTCGTGTCGCGGAGCATGGCTCCGCGACAAAGATTTCGCGACAAAGGGGTGGGAAATAAGAGAAATGGAATTTTGAAAGCTTAGGGTTTGTTTTGTCGCTAAGCAAAGAAAATTTTGTCGCGGAACGTGGTTCCGCGACAAGGGCATAGCGACAAAAGGGTTGAAAATTGGACAAGGCATAATTCTTGTCGCGGAACAAGAGATTTTGGCGCGGAACGTGGTTCCGCGACAAGGTTGCTTCGCGACAAAGCCCTTCCAGAATAAAATCACAAGAATTTGGGTCCTTGGTCGCTAATCAAGATTTTGTCGCGGAACGTGGTTCCGCGCCAAGGGGTGTTTCGCGACCAAGGGTTTTAAAATAATGGCCAACAAATGTTCTTTGGCACCTTTGTCGCCAAAGCACCATTTTGTCGCGGAACGTGGTTCCGCGACAAGAGTTATTCCGCGACAAAGGTGTGTCCAGGACACATGTCAGAAAAGTAAAGTGGAACAGTGGCATGCATTATGTGTGATCTCACCCATTTCAGATTCAAAAGCTAAACTAAGCTCAAAATAACAAAACAGAATTTGAATCTAGCTAGAACATGCTTGCACAAAATAGAAATAAAGCAAACTTAAAACTTAAGAAACCCTAATCTAGGCTTGATCATCCTTAAACATGCAACATTATCCCAAGAAGAAGTCACCAAGCAGTGACATTAAAGTGCAAAAACAAGGGTCAAATGATCCAAGGAAAATGAAAACAGTAAAGATCCATGGGGTGTGAGACCCATTTCATGATTTTGGGACACAAATGGAGAATGTTTTCCCATTTTATTAAATGGTGTTGTTCATACTCATGGGTTGAGTACCACAAACCCTTAAACAAAAGCTTAGAACAAAAACAAGGTATAAAAACTGGCTATCTAACCAAAGTGCAGCAAACTATGTCTAACTAGTGCATAAATTAAATAATACAAAAGAAAACCTACTAAACTACCCTAAACTAAACTAAACTACTGAACTCCCTAGCTTGTCTTCAAGAAGGTGTAGTTTTTCTAAAATACTTCCAACCTTTAGCTCAAAGGAAACACCTCATATTTATAGAGAGGAAACCCTAAGCTCATGGGCCTTGATTTGAGCCCATTGTGTCTTAAGACATCACACACATCACAGCTTTGTCTCGGAGCACCAAGTTTGGTCGCGGAACACACTGCATGTGGCAAAGCTTCTCGACTGGGTCTTGTGTCTCTAAAAATGTATCTTGGTCGCGGAATGGACCTTTGTCGCGGAACAGCACATCGCGACAAAGGTATCGCGCCAAGGGGCTTTGGCTGGTCTCTTCTTCATCTGGGCCACTTGGTCGCGGAGTGTTCCTTTGTCGCGGAATCATGCATCGCGCCAAGGGGCTTCCGCGACAAAGGTCTTCCTGGGCCTGCTGGATTGGGCCAGATGGGCCGAGAATATTCTTTTTGTGGGCTTTTCTATCTTTTTCCCATCTTTTTGTTTCCTTTTCTTTTTCTCATGTTTTTGGATTTTTCTAACATAAATATGTAATAAAATTACATATTTATGTCTTCTTCACACCAGCTTATTATTTTTACAATTATGCATAAATCAGTCTAATTCGACTGCTTTCTTACTTAATGTAAGACTGGAATGCGATCAAATGCCCGTTTAAGACACGGAAATGGATTGAAAATAATGGTCATTTTTGGCCATTATCAACATCCTCACATTTAATACTGATCGTCCCCGAGCAGTCAGAGTCAATGTTCCTAGGAACACGGACTCTACATATTCAATTCATTTTCGTGGCTTCATAAATCACATTCTTTTTAGATTGGGATAAGACAATCAAAAATTACAAGTATTGAATTCCCTTGATTGCAGTGTTTAATGAAATGATACTTGCTCACTATATCAGGCCTACAAATCAAACATTATCATCAATCCTTCATGAATATCATGTTTGAAAGATGCAAAGATTAAAAATTAGAATTAAGGTATGACATGAACATGTGTAATGAGAAAAGGCCTCACTCGTAAGAGAATCGGAAAATTTACTCACTCTCAATTGGGGTTTAATCATGAACGCTCAAAATCAAATTCAATTAAATTATCCCATAAGCTTGCAATCAGACCATCTCGCCTCCGGCTCATTTCTTCAAATCAAGATCACGAGGTCTTATTTAAGGGTTATAACGGGGCGTACGGTTGTAACATTAGGTAGGAAAGGGAAATTATTGGGCTAAGAAGTGGCAAGAATTTAATTCCATCATAACTTGGCATTTTTATTTTATGACCATCAATTTATTTCTTTCTTTCTTTTGCTTTTCTCTTTTCATACTGCATTGACATTAGACTAAGTCTAATTTGCTTTGTCATTTGCAATTTATTGATGTTGAATGGAATTCAACTCTCTCTCTCTCTCTTCTCTTTTTTTTTTTTTTTTTTTTTTTTTTGAATCGGTTTATAGAATACCGATTTATAGTTTTATAGTTTTCATGATGATCACAAACTTGTTGCCTTTGATAGAATTCATTCCTGCACACTTGGGTTTGAATTTCTTGGTCTTTTGTAAGGCTAGGAATAATATGAAGGGTTTCAAAGAAAAATTAGGCTTATAGGCTCAAGTTGGTTAATCCTAAGGGAAAATATTTTTGGGTTTGGATTTCAAACGAAGGCCAAAAATTTGGGTTTTCTAGGTGCCTCGATCATATTCTCGATTTCGGGAATATGGCATGGTCTTGAATCGGTCCCAATTGCAAGTTCTAGTTTCCTTTAATCAAAATGATTCACACATCAAAGAAAATGAATGAGTAAAAGTGACTCATGGCTCAAATCTCACAAGGTTGGGTTAATTCATGTCATGCAATATTCTCAAATTTAATCCAAGCTTAATTCTAACAACTTATTCAATCGAGATTTCTAACATGCAGATTTATTACCCAATAAGCTGATCGCATCATTAAATTTTTATAGCTCAAAACCTCAGGATTTCATGTCATGCATGTTCTCGATTATATTATCCCAATTCAAAAGTTTGAAAATTTAATCCTAAGCCTAAATTCAACATGCGAATTTAGAGCAATTTTATGCATATTTTTGCTGGTTATTTAATTGAAAGCAGTAAAGAGGCACTGCTGACATACTGAGTATGTCAACAGCATATTTTTTGGCCTGACAGTCACTTATTCATCTTGGACTGTCAGACATCTTTTCAGAAATGAAAGAACCAAACAAAAACAAAGATTGCTGTTGGGGCTACAAAATCCCAATTTGAAAGCAGTAATTATATCAATTACAAGAGATTTCATTTGCAATCAAACTTATCTTGCATGGATGAATTGAAATTCTCTTATATGATATTTACAATTAAGCTCAGAAATGATGGAGTCAGGGGTCGCTATCTTTCTTCTCGTCTGATTTCCTGGAGGAGCCAGCTTCGTCAGGGATCTTCTTGAGTAAGGTTTGCAGGAGCTGATTTTGACTAAGGATCAGTGATTCCACCATTTTTCGATTCTTCTCTTCTTTTTCCAGCATCATCATTCTGAATTCCTCGTCTCTCCTTTCCTTCTCCAGCTTCTCCTTCCGTTTCTCTTCCTTTTCTCTCCTACGTTCCTCGCGTTCCTCTTCTCTCTCCCTCCTTCGCTCTTCACGCTCCTCTTCTGCCCTTTTCTGCTGTCCCTCTTGGCTTGCCAAAATTACATCAGTCATGGATTTCATTCCCTCGAGCATAGACTGACTCATTCTGCTCATCATCTCAATCGTTTGGGAATCAGCAGGGAACTGAGATACATTTTGGCTTTGAGGAGGCATCTGAGGTGGAGGTTGAGTCGGAGGCGGGATTGGAATCTCAGTCCGTTCTTGGTCCGCAGGAGGCTCCTCTCGAACATTCGAAGGTCCTGCATCAGCACAGGTGTTTTGTGTTCCCTTCTTTGTCTTTGGCTGCCTCTTTCGCTTCCTTGTTGCCTGCTCACCCGATATGAAGGAGGATTGAGCGTCTGAATCTCCTCTGACGGACAGTTGGGGAAGGGAATATTTGATGCTCTCACATAAAGGAAGTCTTGGCACACTAATAGGTGGGTTCACCTTCACCACTGTGTCGCCCTCAAACGCGCTCAAATCAACTCCCTGAGCTATGCAGATTCTCCTAATCAGATTCGGATAACACAGCACCTGTCTATCCTTTATGCGGGTTATCATCACCTCGAATACATGCCTCCCTACATTAAGTTTTGCTCCGCTCCACATTCTTGCAAATCCCATTAACACATTTCCAGATGTGGTGTGCGGATGCGAGTTGGGCCGGATCTTGGACATGTAGAACTCATAGGTTGGCATGAATTGTATCCGCAGCCATTTCGCATTGAATGTGTGTCCAGGGGCGGTCACGCTTGTCATGCTGTTAGCCAATGTTGCATACTTCGCATATTCAGTCGTTTTGGCTCTTTTTGTCATGATCTCACCAGGGGGGAATTCGCTTTGAATCTCTGGAGTCCCGAAGAACTGGTTCAGCCAATCAGGTGCAATGTTGACCACTTGTCCCCGGATCCATGTTGTTCTGGCAGCTTCATCGATGTTGCAGAAGAATTCCTTTGTTAATTCCACGAAGCCATCTTCGTCATGATGCAGCATGAAGTTACCCCACTCTTGATTTCTGTAGAAAGTTTCAACAGTGGGGTGTGACAACGCATCAGGTCTGAACCCTTTGTCTGGCACTATCATCTTCTGCAACTTCTTATACTTCTCTGCATTCTCTTTGCTGCCATTGAACTTGATCTGGATCTGTTCTTCGCTTAGCTTTTTCTTCCCATATTCTTTTGAGACGCCCATTCTTTGCCTTACGGTGTTTTCAGTCCAGAACTCGACTGGTCGAATGGATCCGACGGACTCGTCGTCGCTTGTGTGCCAGTCTGTTTGCTCGTCTCCCTCCTGTGGCTGGTCGTTCCTTGGTTCAGCCTCATCTCCCCTCTGACTCGGCTCTCGCTCTCCATGGGCTGCTTCATCTCCGACTGCCTCCTCAACCTGTTTAATTACATGTTTCATCGTATTGAGTTCACAGTTTACAGGTGAAGAAGATGCAGTTACATGAAAATTACGGTCATCAACACCAGTTGATACCTCCTCCTCCTCCCTAACTCTTGCAGCTCGTCCAACTGGACGTTGGAAAATAGGCGCCATTTGGTTCATGAATTCTTGTTCCTCCTGCCGAGCTTCTTCTTCCGAATCATTCCCATCTGCAGCTTCAGTCAGAATTCCTTGAACCTTTTCTTTAAGTGCAGAGGTCATGAGAGGGTCGTCTGGCTGCTTTTCCAAGGTTTTGGCCAGTGCTACCGGATCTATGGAGTCTTGTGGCCCTTCTGACTGTTCAGGTTGGTGCGACGGGCCTCCTTGAGTGATGAATTCTTCAATTCTGGCTGTGCCCACGAGAGGATCGATCACTTGACCTACTTTTGTTTGATATTTGATTTGATGTGGCTTTTCTCCAGCATCGATTCTTGTTTCGATCTGTTCATTAAGCCTTTTCCTTATATCCCCTCGGATGGTCTCAGCATCATGTGCAGTGGGGCCAGTCCATGCAGGAGGTTGTTCTTCTTTGATTTTCAAACCACGCCCTTGCACTTCTCCAGTGATCTTCAGCTCAAAATCTTCCTCATTACCCCGCTCAACCTCTGCAGATTTCCTGCTTTCCAGCTCAGCCTGCATTTTTCTGGCAGTTTCTTCATCCTTTGTTTGCTGGATATTCTTTCGGATCTGCTCTTCCTCCGCAGCTTTCTTTTCCATTTCCAGGCGTTCTTCCTCAGTCAATTTTTCTATTCCCGAACCACCTGTTACTTGATCCAGCAAACCAGCTGATGCAAGCTCTTCATTGTACATCTTCATGGCTAGCTCAGCATCGGATATCACCTGGTGCTTCTTTTTCGGGGGTGGCGGCGGCATTGGCTTTTTACCTTTGTCCTTAGGATCCGTGGGCTCTGCCACTTTCCTAACAGTTGGTTCCGGTTCCTTGATCTCCACTTTCTTTTCCGGAGCCCTTGCTGGCTTATCCTTATCAGCGAACTTTATCAACCTTCTCCTCGTCCCCGGTTGACCTTCAGATGTAACAACGGCAGTGGAGGTTTTCTCGGGCTGTATGGGTGCCTTAGTGGTGGCAGGTGCTACAGCAGATGTTGTCGTTTCAGTCTGAGCTGGCTGCACCACTGGCTCGGACATAGCAACTTTTTGTACTTCGGTCTGCCCTCTAGGCGGTAATGCTGAAGCTTGTACTGCTGGCTGGGTAGGCTGTGGGTTGGCCTCAGGAGGAGTGGAGAAGTATGCATCAATTTCAGCGTCGGGATCCTCTTCCCTGTTCGGTTCACCCTCGTAGCCTAGTTGCTTCTCGGCGCGCTGCAAATAGTCCTCAATAAAACTCCTTTGAGAGATTCTCCTCAGTTGGTCCTCCCAGTCCTTCTTGATTTTGGAGCAGAACTTACTCCGAACATTGTTGTTATAGTGCAGGACCTTCTTTCCATTAGCAGTACTGTTGCAGTATTCCAATGCAAACTTGTCCATCTCCATGATCAATTCCCAGTAGGAGTCCCTGTACTGATCTATCATGCCTCCTACCAGATCCTTTTGAATCCCTTCCAGGTAGGACATGTCTTCTGCCGAATCGTACGTGAGATATACCCCAGCCTCAGCTTTTGATAGCAAATTGAATTGCCTTTCGTTCTTTCTTTTGGGTTTCCAGCCACCTTTGCGTACATCCACTTGTAGCTGATCCCTTAGTACTGCTATGTGCTGGGGAAACTCATCGTCTTTGTTCGTCCCGTACTGTCCATACTTTCTGTGTGTGAAGATGGTTTCAAGTACCTCATCCGCAGGTAGTACTACTCCTTCTTCTAGAAAGGACTCAGTGATACTTGGATTTCCTTTCCCCCAGACAGTAGTCAAGTCGTCCCATTGCTCGCGTGCATCCTTGATCATCTTCCTCATTGTGTTCAACAGTGAGGTGTTGCGGCTTTGCTCAAACTTCTCAGCATTTTTGAGGCGTTTGTACAGGTTGAAGGTTAGCTCTCGATGCCTGGCCCGAGCTAGATCTGTAATCCACCTCTGCTCCACTGGTCCTTTTGCTTCAAACAGATACGGGTTCCACTTGAACGGGAATGCCTCATACATCATGATGGCCCCACTGTTGATAACCCTACTTAGATCCATGTATTTGTGTTCGAAGGCCATCCGAACTTGAGGATCTACGATCTGATTAGGGATGATGATGTCGAAGTCAGCTATATTTGGATCTTTTGTTCCCTTTTCCACATGCCGATTCCACACAGCCCTGTGCTCTCTGAACCTCAATTGGATGCGCTCATGATGGACTTCTGGAGTTGTCTTTTCGTCTTGAGGGGCATACCCCATCATCCTTATCCAAAACTTTTTCAGGAAGTGATATTAGTCCCTTTCTATCGATGCAGCGACTATCGACCTTTCCTGTGGAGGAATATGCACGTCCCATCCCGGAGAAAGTTTCAATTTCTCGTCCGTAGTGTGGTCTAGAGGCACCTTATAAACTGATTTGATGGCATCTCTTGCGTCCTTAATCTCTGTTCGATCAATTGAGGCCTGGTTGCCAGCATCCTCATATGTGCAGTCAGGCAATCCGATGCTTGAGTGCACTACCAATGCGTTCCTGAAAAAGGTCAATGTGCTTAGATGCATCCAAAAAATTTTTATGAGTTTTCGAAGACTGCTCAGGTGTGAAAACCAACATCCTCACATTTTGAGCTTTGCTAAGCTCGAAATGTGATTTAAGTGATTTAATCTTGAGTTTATTAAAAGATCCAAATGTAAGGTATTATCCTTTAGGACCCAGAAGGAGATAACTTAATTGGACTATTGAGTCCAATCAAAAGGGAGGAATAAAAATAAAAATAAAAATAAAAGTGAAGTGGTCATTGGACCACAAATTCCTTTTTTAGTGGGCCATTGGGCCCAAAAGTTTGTTTTTCCAATTTTATTAAACAAGCTCGAGGCACTTGTTGAAAATGGAATGAGATGATGATGATGGAGCGGATGGCTCGAAAATGGAATGTGCAGTGGAGGCGTAGCGGGATGGATTCGCTATTTCCAGATTGTTTGGACTGTCATTGGACAGTTAAAACATTTCAAGAAAATGCAAACACTATTTTTAATTTTTGAAAAGGTTGACTTGATTTTTATTTAATAAAAAGTGGGATGTGTGTGGTCCCATTTGTGGATTTTTTTGTAAAAAGGTAGCAGTTGAGGTGGCAAAATACTGCTACTTAACTCACACTCTTTAGTTCCATTGGGAACAAAAACACATTGTCAACCAAAATTCCTAGTACTATTTTTTTGTCTTTTAGTGAAAAAGTGAAATCTGAAAAGTGGATTGGTGGTGGCGCAGGCTGCCCAAAACCAAAC
Source organism: Hygrophila difformis (assembly GCA_030278955.1). Taxonomy (NCBI): domain Eukaryota; kingdom Viridiplantae; phylum Streptophyta; class Magnoliopsida; order Lamiales; family Acanthaceae; genus Hygrophila; species Hygrophila difformis. Next base: position 27,759,378 of record JAOANR010000014.1, read on the forward strand.
AAACATACACTTTGCACAAATTTGCTGCACACATACACAGACACACCAAAGCAGGAAACGGCATTAAATGATCATCTCAGCATGCAACACTCATGAACAAAGCAAGTTAAAAACACAAGATCATGCCTCTACTTAAACAAGAACATGAGATTAATCACACTACTCATGCAGTATTCCTATGTTCATTAACTCTCACTTTTTCAAGATTTTCAACAATCCAGGAGGAATCAAGATCAAGCAGACAAGACATGAGCATATGGACTAGAACAAACAAAAGCAAAAGAATCTTAAAACTCAAAACCCACAACCATGGCGGAATCTACCACTGCCAAACCCCAGCCATCATAGAATCAAGATTTCTAAAACCCCTAACACTTCTATCTGTGCCCCTATATCAACCAACCAAAGTACCAAACCCCAACACCACATTCGGCCATTAACGAAAAAAAACAGGGAATCAAAATCCATACATGCCCAATACACCGAACCACTAAAATTGAAAATCAACTAAGTGCAAACAACCATGAAGACGCCCATTAACACATTATCGAGAGTAAACACGCAAGAATCCCCAAAAATCGCAAAAACAGGGCAGTGGTTCGCGTACGAAAAGTGTGGGGAATGCTTACCAAGGCTCGGTTTGCTTCGGAGAAGACGGAGAAGAGGGTTCTGATGGTTCCATAAGGGTTGCGAAAATTTGGGCAGAGTTTCCCTTGGGTTTGGCGTTCGAAAGGTGCGAAGAACACAGTGGTGTGCTTCGGGAGAAATTTCGTGTGTGCGAGAGTGTTTTTCGAAAATTTTCTAAGTCTGAATGCGTGGGGAAGAAGAGGGAGGCGGAGAGGTTTAAATAGTAATGGGCCGGTCGCGGAACCCTAGCCCATGGTCGCGGAACAGGATTACGCGACCAGGCTTAGCGACATTAGAGGTGTCGCGGAGTGTGGGACTTTGTCGCGGAGTCATGCACCGCGACAAAGTGTACCGCGACAAAATGGCGAGAAAGAATGGAGTGGTGTGTCCGTGTCGCGGAATAGGAACTCTGTCGCGGAGTCATGCTCCGCGACAAAATGTTCCGCGACAAGGACAAGCAGAGTTTAGGGATGAGTATAACTTTGTCGCGGAATTTGCACATGGGCGCGATGCTGGGCATCGCGACAAAATGACCACTCCGCGACAAAGACAAACAAGGGTTCAGAGGTGAGTGAGATTTTGTCGCGGAATTGCACCTGGTCGCGAAACGTTGTTCCGCGACAAAATGGTCAGTCCGCGACAGACTTTTTTGAATTTTCAAATTTTCAACGGATTGGGCCCGAGTGTGATATTGGGCCTGCGTCCATTTTATTTGAGTTGGACCTGAATGAATTCAGTCCAAGTAAATTCAAATCATTGGGCCATTATTTAAAATAATCTACTTGCATAAAATTAGGTTGGGTCAGTTCCATTTATCTGCAAGATTTATTCCGGATCTTAAATTTCTTTAAATTCCGAAAATAATTTCTCAGATTTGTGGAATTTTCCCAACCAAGAACCTGGTTTTCCCTGCTTTTCTGCTCCTTCTTTTTGGCTGGTTCCGAATTTCCTGCAAGACAGATAAATACCCATTAGGTTAGGTTTTCTCCTCAGTTCAACATCCTCACATTTAGAGTCTTGGTACTCTAAATGTTCAATTAATCTTGAAGGTACTTTTTCTGTTCTGGATTAAATATATTACATTAAACTAGACTAATCTAAGCTAATCTAGGAGTAATCAGAAGTGTAATCCTCTTAATAAACGACGCTGCATCCTCCCCGGCAACGGCGCCATGAAACTTTTGACAAGTTTCGTTAACACGAGCTTTTGCTAAAATTATACCAGGTTAGATTTATTAAATGAGAAGAGTTATGATTCACGGGGAAGGGTTTAGGGATATATTAAGATTATTATTCTTTTTATTACTCGAGTATGGTGCTTTGGTTTCAAATGGCGCTGTGGTCCTCTCTGTCATGAAATGCTGACAAATCTCATGGCATAGCCGGGATAAGTTGATCTTCAGCCTGTCACACTGAGGGTCCCCGGCAAATATGCCATGATACTTCTCATCAATTCTTGCCATAAGATCTCCTGCCATGAAACTTTTGACTAATTCCCACTACATGAGTATTTTCCGAAAATTCATGATCCTGGTTTAGGTTTTATTTAATGAAACCAATTTATGATGGCGGTGTTGTGATTAAGGATATATTTATATGTAGTCACGTTTTTATTGCTCGTAGTTAAGAAACTGTGCTCCCGAAAGCGCACGGTGTCAAAAATTGCAGTAATTTATAGTAAGACCGGATCGTTCACTGGAGGATGTGCGATAGAAGCAGGTCCCACGTCATTTACTAAGATTTTCCACTCGGTTACTCGATTCAAGTGTGTGATTTGACTAACAACTACTTAACAGAATCTAAATCAGATTAAGAAAGCAATTAAAATAAAGCAGATAAAAGTATTCTAGAAAGCGAATTAAATTTAGTCTAATAAAGCAATTAAAATTATTCTAGGGAAGTGGTTAAAATATCTAAGAAAGCAGATTCAAAATGAGACAGAAGGGACAGGGAGAAAAGAATAAAGATTGGACAAGATTCAGATGAAACATAGTTAAACTTCCATTTTGTTACACAGATCTTAGTTTGGGATAATCCGTTCAGTTAGCTAATTCTCATGCTCTCTGTACCATGTTCCCTTTAACAGACAGGTACTTACAGCAAGAGTTTACATGCTCTTGAGAAAATAAATTCTAAGATACCACAGACGCATAACCACCCTTGCAATGCATTGCTAAGGTATGTTAATTATCTGTGGTGGACAAGCAACACCTGGCAAATCATTTATTGAGATGTCAAGTACCGTTATCATTCCCCCATGTCACGCCCAAAGATTCTAATTAAGCCCTGAACTATCCCTTAACTCTCAGTCCTAGTGGCAGTTACACAACTCTCAATACAACCGAGTGACCTCTAAAGAAAACAGTTAAAAGAAAGCAGTAAAGAAAGCATTTAAAATCCTATCACTCGGAGGTTTTTGAAAGTCTGACCCTGGTAGTAAAAGAAAGCCCCCAGTCAGGATAACCGGGTGTGGATCAAGAATTCCCTAATCTTGGTGAACCGCTCGCAGTGTTCACTTCCCGTCGGGTGGTTATGAGATACAAACTAATGAAACGAACTAATAAATTAGTTCGTTCCGGATGCACTCACTCAGGACTCAAAAGTAGGCTTTGGCAGAAGAAGATAGCAGTTGAAAGAATACTCAACCCTACCTTAGAAAATAACCAAGGCCCGAATGTTGTTCCTCTAGTGTTATCTATCACACCTTGTCGGAATCCAAGTGGAATCTGACCCAATGCAATATTTAATACAAGATTTCCAACAAACAGCAATTTTAGAAAATAATAAATCTGAGAACAATTCCCTATTAGGTACTAGACTCTCAATAAGAACACAGACCCTTTCAGTCTAGATGAGACCTAATCGCTGACTCTGCTTCTAATTTCCCAAAATCAGCCCCCAGTTGGATTATGAATTAGTCATAACTGTCGAATTTATCCCTTACTCAGATCCGGATTTTAGAAAGGAATTTTTGTTGGAAATTTATTATGAAACATCTGATTTAAATCAAGACTTCTATGTCCAAGGGAAGGATCCCAAAATAATATTGACCACAATATCTACATAATAGTATCATGCATAAATTTATAAAGAAGTGTAAAATTAAATAACCCAAAATATATGGTGGGTTTAGACAGAAGTTGGAACACAAAGATGAAATAGCCGGAGATGAGAAGGATTTTGGCTAAAGAGAGTGCTAAAATCAATCAAGATGATCCGGACTGCAAACATCTGCTATCCAGGTCCTGATTATTTCAGGTGGGATGGCTTTTAGTCAGTGGAATAACTCAAATGACAGTTGCCGCCGTCATCTCAGATTCCATTGTCTGTGAATTTGGATAAAAACCTACATGTTCTATTACTGCAATAGTCATTAGATGACATTGGCATATATCATCTACGTTACTACAGCTCCAGATTCAGGTTTGAAATTAAAATAAAGAAAATAAAACTGTATCCGGATAGGGGTCAGCTGAGCAGCTATTATAATCCCGGAGGGATGAACCGCCAAGGCTTCCACCGACCACTATCCGGACCATGCAAAATAACATCTAATAATTAATATGCAGATCACGAGCTGGTTATCCGTGTGGGAATACCCGCCAACATTAATCTGATATATTCCTTATTAGTTGTTTCACACATCACGGAAAAGACAAAATAAATAAAAGAAAAATATTTTTGGGTCATCTTGCATGAGAGACATTGGTTTCTCATGCAAGGTATGGAAATTATTCCATAATTACTCTTCATGTCTAAATAATCACTCATTCCATAATTAATTAATTAATTACAGTCCAGATTATATACTTAGATCATTAGAGTTTAATCATTTGTAGAAGAATCTTTTAATGGGGAATTGAACAAAGTTCTTTATATCAAATTAATCATGGGTTGAGATCATTGGATTTCAGCCTCAAAATATTAATACAAAGGTTCAATTAATTAATGGAATGGGATGAAGAATGAGAATTTGGCAAAAGGTGCCACCTTGTCGCGATACAGGGCTCGTGTCGCGGAGCATGGCTCCGCGACAAAGATTTCGCGACAAAGGGGTGGGAAATAAGAGAAATGGAATTTTGAAAGCTTAGGGTTTGTTTTGTCGCTAAGCAAAGAAAATTTTGTCGCGGAACGTGGTTCCGCGACAAGGGCATAGCGACAAAAGGGTTGAAAATTGGACAAGGCATAATTCTTGTCGCGGAACAAGAGATTTTGGCGCGGAACGTGGTTCCGCGACAAGGTTGCTTCGCGACAAAGCCCTTCCAGAATAAAATCACAAGAATTTGGGTCCTTGGTCGCTAATCAAGATTTTGTCGCGGAACGTGGTTCCGCGCCAAGGGGTGTTTCGCGACCAAGGGTTTTAAAATAATGGCCAACAAATGTTCTTTGGCACCTTTGTCGCCAAAGCACCATTTTGTCGCGGAACGTGGTTCCGCGACAAGAGTTATTCCGCGACAAAGGTGTGTCCAGGACACATGTCAGAAAAGTAAAGTGGAACAGTGGCATGCATTATGTGTGATCTCACCCATTTCAGATTCAAAAGCTAAACTAAGCTCAAAATAACAAAACAGAATTTGAATCTAGCTAGAACATGCTTGCACAAAATAGAAATAAAGCAAACTTAAAACTTAAGAAACCCTAATCTAGGCTTGATCATCCTTAAACATGCAACATTATCCCAAGAAGAAGTCACCAAGCAGTGACATTAAAGTGCAAAAACAAGGGTCAAATGATCCAAGGAAAATGAAAACAGTAAAGATCCATGGGGTGTGAGACCCATTTCATGATTTTGGGACACAAATGGAGAATGTTTTCCCATTTTATTAAATGGTGTTGTTCATACTCATGGGTTGAGTACCACAAACCCTTAAACAAAAGCTTAGAACAAAAACAAGGTATAAAAACTGGCTATCTAACCAAAGTGCAACAAACTATGTCTAACTAGTGCATAAATTAAATAATACAAAAGAAAACCTACTAAACTACCCTAAACTAAACTAAACTACTGAACTCCCTAGCTTGTCTTCAAGAAGGTGTAGTTTTTCTAAAATACTTCCAACCTTTAGCTCAAAGGAAACACCTCATATTTATAGAGGGGAAACCCTAAGCTCATGGGCCTTGATTTGAGCCCATTGTGTCTTAAGACATCACACACATCACAGCTTTGTCTCGGAGCACCAAGTTTGGTCGCGGAACACACTGCATGTGGCAAAGCTTCTCGACTGGGTCTTGTGTCTCTAAAAATGTATCTTGGTCGCGGAATGGACCTTTGTCGCGGAACAGCACATCGCGACAAAGGTATCGCGCCAAGGGGCTTTGGCTGGTCTCTTCTTCATCTGGGCCACTTGGTCGCGGAGTGTTCCTTTGTCGCGGAATCATGCATCGCGCCAAGGGGCTTCCGCGACAAAGGTCTTCCTGGGCCTGCTGGATTGGGCCAGATGGGCCGAGAATATTCTTTTTGTGGGCTTTTCTATCTTTTTCCCATCTTTTTGTTTCCTTTTCTTTTTCTCATGTTTTTGGATTTTTCTAACATAAATATGTAATAAAATTACATATTTATGTCTTCTTCACACCAGCTTATTATTTTTACAATTATGCATAAATCAGTCTAATTCGACTGCTTTCTTACTTAATGTAAGACTGGAATGCGATCAAATGCCCGTTTAAGACACGGAAATGGATTGAAAATAATGGTCATTTTTGGCCATTATCAGCTATCCCGCCCCTCCGACTATAAATTAAGATTAAAAGAATATGTCATATATGAAAAGTATAGTACGAAGTGTGTTTAAAAAATTGGAAGAATCAAGTTCATACCAATGTGTAGTATGTCGCTCGGTACGACTTGGTCCCAGAAGTGTGAGTGGGGAGGGCCGATGCATCCCCTTGACCCCCTCGTCGAATCTTTTTGGCTCTTTTCTACTTATCTTTATACGCTTGGGTAGCCCATAGAGCCTTCCAATACTCCTGCACTTCCACAGGACCTGGCATTGGTTTCTTCCCTTTCTTATCTGGTGTGTATAATCCTTATACCTAATGAACTCGTTTCGGATAAACAAAACTTGTCAAATAGAAGGTTAATTGAATACATTGTACGAAACACTAATACGCAAGCTATAACTTTTATTTACCTCCTTATGTTTTTCTTCTCCCACTCTTTCTTAACTAAATGCTCGTGCTGCGGGTGCCACCTAGCATGTTTCTGAAACCAAATAATTGTACAAATAAAAACAATATTTTTTTACCTCTTGTATGAATAATTTTTTTTTTTTTTTTGTAAATTCACGACATACCTTAAACTCGGCCCAGTAAAACTCCTTTGTACTTTTAGATATTTTCTCCCAACTGATTCCCTCCATATCCGTTCGCAGGGGGTAGGTGCCCCATATCTTCTTAACCACGCTAGACGGGAACTCCAGTCTGTAACATTGGTAAGTTAAGAACTGTTGCGCACGAATATAACAAATATGTGTAATTGGGTTTAAAGCACACTATGGAAAGATTTAATCAAATATTTCATGTACTTACATGCCATCAGTGGCACTGGGTTCCAATAGTGTCCTATCCTCCAAACCTTGTGCAGCTGGAGCTGGTGCAGCTACAATAATACTCATGCCATCAGGAAATAATTATCTTTTTCTTTTTTGCATTGGTATGATATTGTTATAATTCAAAATTTATAGTACTAACGCATACCTGGCTGGTCTCCCAAAGGCGACTCGGGTACTTTGGAGTCGGGTGTACCACTATGAGTCTCCTCACTACCTGAAGCCTCACCTCCTGCTTCACAATCAATTGGGTCTCTTACTTTAATACATTTAAGAATTAATTTTTTTCGTATGCCATTTATTAGTGCCTGTAGCTTGCTGACGACGTATTCTCTCGAGCACCCTTCTAACTGTTGAAGCCGTCTCGGAATCAGATGCTCGCCGCCGAAAAGGAGTTGACTGCGAGCCTGCCCTCCTGCCACAGGGGTCCATGTGCCCTGGTCTGACATCTACAAATTATATAAAATATTAATTATATAACAATCACATTAATGAGTATAATAAATGGTCAATTTTTATTCGAAATGAACATATTTAAGATTCACATTTTAAAGTTGGAAATCCTTGTCTGAAGTCTCCTGTGAGGGATCATCCAGATCAGTGTCATTTGTCGTTGAAGTACTATGCATAGATGATTCCGAATCATTATCTTCATTCTCCGATAGCTCAACAAATTGGATCACCTCGCTCGTTAATCGATCAAGGCGAGTTGTAAGTGATGACAGCCTTTTATGACTGTCATTTGCGTCCAATTTAGTGTCTTAATGATGTTCTTTTGTTCTTAATTCCATTGATTTTTGATGAATAATCATAGAGAATCAGAAAAGATGGAAGAAGAATTAAGATTTCAAAGAAGTTGGAATTACACTGAAAATGGCTTGAAATTCTAAGTTTTCTTTGTAAGTCTCGCACGCTGTGTTTCTATTGAACTGATCCACGCTTTGTCATTCATCAGGAAGTTAAGCTGGAAAGCAGCAGGAAGTGGAAAAGACATAGCGAGGAAAGAAAAGGAATGGTGCGAGGGCTTGTGTTTGAAATCAGGAAAAGATTTAAGGAAAATGTTCAGATGCTGAAGTTCACGCGATGACTGTTTAACATCGCGAGGAAAAGATCTGTGCAAGACAGAAAGTTTTATACATCATGGCGAGAAGCAAATTTTCTTTGGAGAAATTGAAAGACCTCGCCTTGTTGAGAAAGATGATTAAGTTTCTGAACTCTCGCTTTGAAGGAACTGGACAAAGCGAGAGGAGAGTTATTCTAATGCGAGCGGTTATCATCCAAGGCTTAAGCAGTTACAACACCCATCTATAAATAAGGCCCTTGGGGGAATCAGCTCAGCAGGCGGGAGATTGAAGAGAATAGCTCGATTTTACTCTCCAGTCCACTTTTAGAATTTAGTAGGTAGGTTAGGATTTAATTTTCTCTGCAATTTACTTTGAGTTCTTCAGATTTGTAATTCGATTTCGTAGTAGATTTCTTTAAGAATAGTTGTTAGATTAGCTTGAGGATACCCTGGGAGGAGAGTTGCTTTTGGATCGCTTGTTCATCCATCACGACGATCATCATCTAACTTCCGACTTGTTCGCTCACCTTTGCATTATTCTGATTGCAATCAGATTTCCAGGTGTATTCGTTTTTAATTCTTTGTTATTCGAGATACATGAAGAATGATTAGTTATCAGATTGTGAATTTCTTATCTTTCTGGTTTCCATTTCTATTTCTTAATTCTGTTTTAGCAGAGTATAAACCTCAACTTCGATATTCAATTTTGGATTTTGCATCATATCTCTAATTCGATTCTCGAAGATCATAACACTTCCACATCTTTAATTCGTAAATTGTTTGTTCCAATTACGCAAGAAGTTTGGATATTGTAACCGAGTTAGGTATGATCTGGCGGAATTATGAATTCATTTGATTTTCTGTCGATATTATGTTATGATCGCAAAATAAGAGGAGAATCATAGTGTTTAATGTTCAGCACTTTAGAAGGTTCCTAGAGACCCATGCAGTGTTAATCATCGCTTGATAATCTTTAAGAATTAATAATTTTAAGTTCATGAATTTGGATGCAAAAGGTTCTGTATTCATGATTTTCAAAACGGAAATCCCAGAAGGTAGTTATGACAGTTATAAAATTCTGATCATTTACTTCACATAAGGATAAACCCTCGCTTCATCCTAAAAGATGACGCGAGGAAATATCCAGATAAACTTGCTGTGACAAAGGCTATTCTAATATTCTCGCGATGTCAATCTGACAAAGCGAGAGGACCAACCTATAATAGCAATAAAATTGATATCCATTTTACAGGGTATCAACTATTCACTTTTACTTCTTATACATATATAACCCCTATCTATAAGTAGGAATTGAGTACCTCGCCGCATTCTTACAGAAATTACCGCGAGGCATTCAGTTCTTTGTATAAACAAAATCTGAGGAACATTCTTTGAATATTAGCTCCCTCCACACTGTACAGACATAGCGTGCGGAAAATTGGAATGTTCATAGTTTGAAACCCAAAGTAGTTACTGCGGGCTATTTTGGACATTTATTTTGCCGAATTATTTCTCAAATCCTTTTTCTTGGGAAAGTTATTTCCTAATTCTGTCTAGTTTCCGATGTATATTTTGGAAACACCCTTGCATTTTGATTAAGAGGATTCAGAACCCTCAACATTTCTTTATACATATAATATTACATATACATATAATATTTTGGGATATTTCCCAGTTTATGATGAGTAATCTTACTTCATAATTACAGACTCACAATTCATATCTGCAATTCGTATTACTACTTTCACTGGTACACTGAGAAAGATGATGATATAGGTTTTCTCAATCATTATTTACTCAGGACTAATGAAGAACAAACTCGTTCTTTAGTTGGGCATTTAGTACCTGTCGTTTAAAAAGGAAAGATGTTTCAAAAACCATCTTTTGTCCTAATAATTAGTAGAGTATCAGGAAGATTAATTTCCAGGGTTCATGGCTTTATAGTATTCACTATATGCTATGAGTAGGAGATTAAATATTTCTCTTACAGTCTACTAATCCTGAGTCAAATCATGGATATTTGGAACTGTTTACAGAGATTTCTCGAGCTAAATCATTTATACAAATCTGAGTAGTCTGGATAAGTCAAGGAATTTGAATAGCAATTTCATCTTGATATACTTACAAGACTATTATTCCTTACGAATACTTGCAGGAATTACTCTGAGGAAACAAGTCTTATGAAAACATTGGATGATAGATTTAAATACTTGTTTTTCATTTTTTTAGAGGACAGCCAACACAGGGTCATAAGATTAGTTTGATCAGAGTAATAAAAAGAACAACTTCAAGTTCAGATGAATATAGCATGATTTAGAAGTGACCTCGAGTTGTCAAAGGCTTAATCTGAGTCTGAAAGAAAAAGATTAAGTGACAATTCTGAAAAGCTTTTATTACAGAAAGAGTCTGACCGATCATTCTGTAATGATAGTATTCCATGATTTCAGAGCTTAGAATGTCATGACATTGAATCATAAGTACCTGTCTTGGGAAGTGATTTAAGACATGAAGATCTGATTAAGTTGTATAAAGGATTTTTCTATCTCAATGGACTTTCATTATATTCTAACCATTGAAAAATGATACTCTCATCATATTCTTATTTCATTTGATTTGGTCCGTGATATTTTAAACACATGAATATAATCACAATGTTCGACATCATCTTAATTGCTTTCTTTACTATTTTTACAGCTTTAAGCATTTACATTTCAGCAGTATTCTTTAGTAATCATCATTACAACCTTCTTAAATCAAGAGTAGAGACAGATTCTAGAGCTAATAATTCTATTAAAACACTTCTATCGTGTAACTCTCTATTGAACGATCCCGACAATAAAAATAAATATTGCAGCTTGATACCGTGCGCTTTCGGTAGGAAAAACTAGGCAAGCTTTTTAACAGCCCTATAGGAGTTATAGTGTAAAGGCTGTCGGAGGGCATTGCAGCGGGGTTTTACCTCAAAGCTTCATGGCGCCGTTGCCGGGGAGGGTGTAGCGTTATGAATTTTAGAACTGTAGATACTCTTTGGTTTAACTGTAATTATTTACTTTATACTATAATAAATTCATAAATTCTTCATTTTGTTCACAGAGAAGTCTCAACAGTTTATGAGCGAAAGAATAACTCGATCTTCAAGACCACCTTTGCTTCCTTTTAATTGTGAACTTGAGAGAACAGCAAGGCTGATCAGAGCAAGTGCAAGAAGGAGACAGAGAGATCTTGCGGAAGGGAGTCTTTCAACTATAACTAGGATGTCTAACAATGGACAGAATGACGGACCTGGAAACTTACCAAATGGACAACCAGATAATCAGCAAAATGTTCCACTTCGAGGACCTTTTCAAGCACCACAGAGAGCTGCTGCACCACAATTTATTCATCAACACTATTTTCCACCAAATTTTGCTAATCCTGTTCCAAATCCTCAAGAAGAGCAATATCAACCATGGCAACCTAATGTCGATCAGTATTTGGCTGGAACGGATGAGGAGGTTGATATACCGCCTGGTATATTAAACCTAGCATCTTCTAGAGCCTTTTATGGAATGAGTGCTGAAGATCCACATTTACATCTCAAAAAGTTTGTTGAACTAAGTAAGACAGTGAAGAAAGGAAGAGCCTCAAGGGAAACCATTCAATTAGCTATGTTTCCATTTTCTTTGGATGGTTCAGCAAAAGAATGGTATGATTCATTGAATGCTCAACAGAAGGCTACGTGGCCAGAATTAGTCAGGAACTTTCTACTCAAGTATTTTCCTGAAAGCAAAGTAGATGAATGGGTGGACAAGATCTCTAGTTTCAAGATGAGAAAAGGAGAATCTCTGAAGGATGCTCGGGACAGATTCTTTGACATGCTTAAGAGATGTCCACAGCATGGTATAACAGAAAGAAGACTGTTAAAGATCTTCTTCACTGGACTCACTCACACTTGGCAGATGATGATTAATGCCACTGGAGGGGAACAATTACTTCAGATGCCACTTGATAGAGCGTGGTCAACAATAGATACCATGACAGCCAGCAGAGCAGTCCTCCAAGATGATGATCCACCATCTTCTACCAGAAAGAGTCTTGTCATCCATACAGACAAAAATGAAGAGAAATTTGCAGCACTCACTAAGCAGATTGCTGAGCTACAGTTAGCTCAGCAAGCAAATCAACAGGCTCAACATCAACAACAACAGCAACCAGTGATGATCCTTCAACCTGCTCCAATGGAACCGGTGTATCAGTGCGGAATTTGCTTAGGGCCACATCACAATGATCAGTGTCCACAAATTCAGGAAGCCCCAAAGCAAGACGAGAGTTGTAACTACACCGGATTTCAGAATAAACACCCGAATCTGAGTTATGGTAATACTCAGAACGCACAAAATGCACATCTTCTGAACCTACAACAACCAAATTAGCAGCAGTTTCGTCCTCCACAACCATTTTATCCACAACAACAGATGTACCCTCAGAGACCTCTCCAACAGATGAACCAACAGAATAGGCCATTTGGACAGTTTGCACCAGTCCCGGTGAACTTTCCACAACAACCTTATCCTGTTGCTCAAGACCATACTTACTCTTTAAAGGTAGAGAATACTCTGAAGGAGTTCATTGTTAAGCAGACGGAGACGAATAACCAACTGCAGGCTTCAATCAAGAATGTTGAGAATTCAGTAACAGAGATGGCCAAATTACTACAGCAGAGAGAAAAAGGAAAATTACCAAGTTCTTCTGAAACAAACCCACAATGTAAGGCAGTTACATTGAGGGGAGGAAAAGAGGTTGTTGATCCTGAATTTGAAAAGAAAAGAGATAGGTTGCTGCAGCAGAAAAAGTTCAAGGATGTTCAAACAAAAGAAGAAGATGCTCACCCTGAACAAAGACAGATACTTGAGGATAAGGGTTTGGAAAAGAATGTCTCAGGATATTCCTTTCCAAAGGAAAAAGAGGGAGATAATGATAATCCTAACTCTACAGGTAACAAAAAGGATTCACTGGATGAACACATGCCCAGGATACCATATCCTGGGAGACTCAAAAACGATCTTCAAGAAATTAAATTTAAGAAATTTCTTGAAAAGATTAAGGCCATTGAAATATCAATCCCTTTGGTTGAATTAATTGCTGAAATGCCCACTTACGCTAAGTTTCTGAAAGAATTAATTTCAGGGAAACGAAGTGCAGGAGAGCAGCAAATGGTGGTCTTAAATCAAAATTGTAGCTTGGTTCTTCAACAAAGGATTCCTCCAAAGCTTGAAGATCCAGGGAGTTTTACTTTACCTCTGATTTTCAACTGTAAAGAAGCTGGGCGAGGACTCTGTGACTTAGGAAGCAGCATCAATGTAATGCCACTTGCTATGGCGAGACGTTTGGATTTGGGAAAGATGAGGCCAGTCAATATGACCCTCTTCTTTGCTGACCAATCGAGCACCAGACCAGAAGGGATCATTGAAGATGTTATAGTAAAGACAGGAGGCCTTTGTTTTCCAGCTGACTTTGTCATTCTTGATATCGACGAAAAAATGTCAGAATTCCTATCTTATTAGGGAGGCCTTTTCTGGTGACTGCGGGAGCCATGATTGATGCAAAGAATGGCATAGTGAAACTTCATGTTGATAACCAGGAGGTCACTTTTGACATGATGAAGATGTCAACATATCCTTTTAACGCTTTTGAAACCAATGTAGCGGGGAAGGAATTAGATGCTAGTACTATGGAGGGGGGAAATCTTTTTGATTACTATAATCTCTTTACCACTGATGTAATTGAGAACAATCTCACCCCACTCACAAATGCTAAAGATGCTACTTTTGCTTACTTGTGTGCGGTTAGATTCGCTGATCCTGAGACTGGTGAAATCAAGGATGGATCAGAAAGTGAGGATACGCCATCTTCAGAGCAATCTGAGGATGACATTGATAAAACAGACCTTTCTGAAGAAGGATCTGATTTAAAGATGGAAGTGCAAATTCGAAGCAAATTAATTCCATCAATAGAAAACCCACCTGAGCTTGAGCTTAAAGTACTACCAGAACATCTTAAGTATGCCTTTTTGGCAGACAAAAAGAAGCTTCCGGTAATAATTTCATCCAAATTGAGTGAAGAACAAGAACAAGCTCTAGTAGGTACTCTTAAAAATCATATTCAGGCAATTGCTTGGACTATAGCAGATATCAAAGGCATCAGTCCACACATTTGTATGCATAGGATTCTGATGGAGGATGAATACAAACCATCCAAACAACCACAAAGGAGGCTAAATCCACCAATGCAGGAAGTTGTCAAGAAGGAGGTAATCAAGCTACTTGATGCAGGTATAATCTATCCTATCTCTGATAGTAAATGGGTGAGTCCAACACAAGTTGTACCCAAAAAGGGTGGGATTTGTATTCTGACCAATGAACATGGTGATGAAGTAGCAACAAGACCAGTAACTGGTTGGAGAGTTTGCATTGATTATAGAAAATTAAACACTGCCACAAGAAAAGATCATTTTCCTTTACCATTCATTGATCAAATGTTAGAAAGACTGTCAGGCAAACCATTTTATAGCTTTTTAGATGGTTATTCAGGTTATAATCAAATAGTAATTGCTAGTGAAGATCATGAGAAAACAACTTTTACTTGCCCATATGGAACATTTGCCTATAGAAGAATGCCTTTTGGATTATGTAATGCTCCTGCTACGTTTCAAAGATGCATGATGAGTATTTTCTCTGATTTTATTGAAAAATGCATTGAAGTGTTTATGGATGATTTTACTGTTCATGGAACTGACTTTGAAGATTCTTTAAAAAATTTGTCAAAAATTTTGCAGAGATGTGAGGACACTAACCTAGTTCTTAACTGGGAAAAGTGTCATTTCATTGTTCAGGAAGGAATTGTCCTAGGACACAAAGTATCTAGAGCAGGAATAGAAGTAGATAAGGCTAAAGTTTCTGTAATAGCAAATTTACCACCACCCAAAACAATTAAGGCAGTAAGGAGTTTTCTAGGTCATGCTGGTTTTTATAGAAGGTTTATTAAGGACTTTTCTAAGATAGCAAGACCCTTATGTAATCTTCTTCATAAGGATGTGACATTTAGCTTTGATGAAGATTGCTTGTTAGCTTTTAAGACTTTGAAGGAGAAATTAATCACTGCACCTATAGTTCAGTCTCCTGATTGGAGTCTACCTTTTGAGCTTATGTGTGATGGAAGTGAGAATGCAGTAGGAGCAGTTTTGGGGCAACATAAAGAAGGCAAACATCATGTTATCTATTATGCTAGTCATACTCTTAATGATGCCCAGATAAACTACACTACTACAGAAAAGGAAATGTATGCTGTAGTTTTTGCTTTTGACAAGTTCAGACAGTATCTTATTGGAGCCCAGACTATAGTTTACACAGATCATTCTGCATTACGATATCTTTTCTCAAAGCAAGAAGCCAAACTGAGGCTGATAAGATGGGTTTTACTTCTACAAGAATTTGACATTATTATCAAGGATAGAAAAGGAAAAGATAATGGAGTAGCAGACCATGTTTCTAGATTGGAGGAGAAAACAGAGAAGGAGGAAGTTGTAAATGATAAATTTCCAGATGAACAATTGTATGCTTTGCAGTTGCATCAATTTGATTGTCCTTGGTTTTCAGATTTTGCTAATTATCTAGCTTGCAAGATTGTCCCAAAGTTTAAAGATTCTCATCAGAAGTCAAGGTTTTTCAGAGAAATACAGAAATATTATTGGGATGATCCTTTTTTATTCAAGTTTTGTTCTGATCAGGTTATTAGGCGCTGTGTTCATGAAAAAGAAGGCTTTCAAATTGTTAGAAAGTGTCATGAGAACCCTTTAAGAGGCCATCATGGTCCTGCTAGGACTGCTAGAAAAGTTTTAGACTGTGGGTTTTACTGGCCAACTGTCTTTTTGGATTCTCAGAAACTTATAAAGATGTGTGACAGATGTCAAAGACTGGGAAACATTTCAATGAGAGAAGAAATGCCTCAAAAAGAGATTTTAGAAGTAGAGATATTTGATGTTTGGGGAATTGATTTTATGGGACCATTTCCCCCATCTTTTGGTAATCATTATATTCTAGTAGCTGTTGATTATGTCTCAAAATGGGTAGAAGCAGTAGCCTTACCCAATAATGAGGCTAAACAAGTTACTAAATTTCTACATAAGAATATTTTTACCAGGTTTGGAGCCCCTCGTGCCATTATATCTGATGGAGGATCTCACTTTGTGAATAAACTCTTTGAGAAATTACTGAAGCAGTATGGTGTTCATCATAAAGTTGGATCACCATATCATCCTCAGACAAGTGGACAGGTGGAGGTATCTAATAAGGAAATCAAGCACATTTTACAAGCTTCTGTGAATATTACAAGAAAAGACTGGTCAAAGAAGCTAGATGATGCTTTATGGGTTTACAGAACTGCTTTTAAAACTCCTATAGGAATGTCTCCCTACAGATTAGTTTTTGGAAAAGCATGCCATCTCCCAGTTGAGCTAGAACATAGAGCATACTGGGCCATTAAAATGCTCAACATGGATTTTCAGTCAGGACAAGATAAGTGGAAGTTTGATCTGTCTAAGTTGGAAGAGATGAGACTGGAAGCATATGAAAGTAGCAAAATTTATAGAGATCGAACTAAGAAAATTCATGATTAA
Source organism: Hygrophila difformis (assembly GCA_030278955.1). NCBI lineage: Eukaryota > Viridiplantae > Streptophyta > Magnoliopsida > Lamiales > Acanthaceae > Hygrophila > Hygrophila difformis. The sequence goes on from JAOANR010000014.1 coordinate 27,776,269, forward strand.
AAAATTAAACATAAGGAATTTTCTGTTGGTCAATTGGTTTTGCTTTATAATTCTCGTTTGAAACTATTTTTCCAGGTAAGCTCAGATCAAGGTGGACAGGACCATTTCCTATTGTAGCCGTTCATGACAATGGAGCAGTTACAATTATGCTCAATGAAGGAGAAAAGACTGTAAATGGACACAGGCTAAAGGAATATATTGGTCAACAAGATTTAAATATCCAAACTGAATATTTGGATAACCCTTAGATTTCTGTTTTCTCAACAAAAAAAAAAAAAAGAATAGGGGGGTGGATACTACCCAGGTTAACTGAGTAGTATTTCCCTTTTTCTTTAGATACATTTTCCATCTCTAATTCTTTTATTCTTTATTTTCAGGAATTCGAGAAATGAAGCTGTGATGGAATGAAGGAGGATGAGATAAGAATCTTCAACCAGGTTTTTGAGTATTAAGTGTTTGGAAAATTAAGTATGAATGGATTCTGAGGCCACGTTCTTGTAATTTTGTCAAAGCGTGATTAAAAAGGAACTACTCTTGCTCACGCTTTGTAAAAGTTATGACGCGAGGTGATTAGTTCAAATTCTTATCCTGTTAAATCTGATAAGTTGTTAAGTAATAAGAGTTTGATGTCTACGCTTTGTCGAAATACAAAGCGAGACTATTTTACTCTGAAAATTGTACAAGAATGTTTTCTCGCGTTGTAATTAACAAAGAGAGAAACGATTTTTATAGCCACGCGATGACAATCGACAGAGCGAGAGTCTGGGAATATTGAACGGATAGATTTTCAAACTTCCCAAAGACCAAAATACCCTTTTCAGACTCTTCTTCTTCTCCTGTACCAACCATCACACGTCGTTTCAACCGCTAGTAATTATGGCAGAATTTAGTTTTTCTGCTATAAAATCTAGTCGAATCCTTCTCTTCTTTCATCTCAAACATTTTCCATCCTAAGAAATTATCCTAAAACCTTTATCAGAAATCAGAATGGCCGCAGCAGCTCCCAATGCTAGAACATCTATTCTAGACATTCTTGATGAAATCTTAGGAGATATTCTCTCAAGGCTGGGAAGAGAAGAAATGAAGGATGTAGCCAGGTTAGCCCCAACTTGCAAGAAGTTTGCCAGATGAAGTAAGGCGCCTGTAGTATGGAGGAGAGCGAACGTAGAAAGGCGGATGACTGCAGAGAGGACACTTGATTCTCATTACGTCCAAATACTGCGAAGATGCAGAGAGGCGGGGAATTTCATGCTAAAACTAGAACCTGCACTCTCGATCTTCTGCAACACAGGGCTCAAGGAAGCTGCTTTTGAAGTCCTTAAGCCTGGAATCGATGATAACCATCACCCTTCAATCTTCATCAAGGCCTTCATTCTTCTGAGTTCGGAGAGCCTTGAAGAAATTGATGAAGGATTGTATCTTCTTGGATCAATCCTTAAAGATGAAGATCATATTCGCAAGATTGAGGCGAAGATCAGCAAGTTGTTCAACGAAAGTGAAGAAGAGCCTAATCCCTTTCGGGGACAAGGACATCGCGATTACTGTGATTATTTAGCGCCACATAGTAGGGACTTAGTTAGGGAACCTCCACACTTTAATTATGGTGCCACAAACATTGATTGTTTGTGTTGTGAGGTTACTAGTTTGATTAGGAGATTAAGAGAAAATTTTAATGAACATGTAATTGAATCTGAGTCAGAATTAGAGACTGATCCAGATTCAAATTGAATGATTATGTAATCTCTTAATTTGTATCTAAATTCTAAGTCCTTTGATGTTGATATGTACTCCTCGCTTTATTCTTCCAAAAAGGAAACAACTTGATCTTATCTTTTACATTAGATTTTTATCTGAGTCTTTTAAAAAAAAAAATTCAAAATAGGTTTATTCTAGGTTTAATCATTACTCTCTGCAAAGACAAGATCTACTATCTTGACCCCTGCAGTCCTTAGATAAAAATAGGGCGGCTCTATCCTTGCAGTCATTCCTCTCAGTTGTCATTTCAAAACTTTTTCATCAGATTTTCTTCTCTTAGCCAAAAAGAAATCGCCATACACCATTTTTATTATTCTCAATCATTCTAGTAAGCAAGATCATTCAGAAACCCTATCGACGAAGAAAATGGCTGAGAACAATCCGTAAGCAATCTAGTTCATCCTATTTTTCTTTTATTTCTGGTTCTATTTTGCAAAGTTTGTTGCCGGATTACATTTCTAGACTTAGGGTTCATGATTCTGTATTTTTCAGGGAATGTCTTTAGAAAATGGAAACATTAAACATTTAAGATTTCTCATAACTAAAAGCCGTTTCTTAACACTCATTAATCCAGAGAGTCTTTTCTGAAATCTTTAGTTTGTAACCGATGCATTATCCATATGAGACTTTTGGAGCTTCACAATAGGAATGAAACCCCATTTTCAAATTTTTGGTTCCATCATTCTAGATAAAAGTATTCCCCTGTATTCCTTACCGTATTATTTTCTGGAAACAGAAATGCTAGGAATCCACAGCGCGTTGGAACTCAGATATCTCATTTACCCACTGAGTTGTTGGGGGATATTCTGTCAAGAATTGGAAAAGACAATGTTAGGGATCTTTTCAGGGTAGCAGAAGTCTCTCCATCATTTTATCAAGCAAGCAAAACTCATCTTGTATACAAGAGAGTAGACTTGGAATCATGCATGAGATGGAGAGAAGATGTTTATTCTGACAACCAGAAAAGATTCATTCAAGAGTGCCAAAATGCAGGTAACTTTATGTTCAACATCGAACCTGCATTGAAGGCATTTGTGGAGGAACGAGATGAGAAGAAGGCATTTGAACTCCTCAAGCCAGGACTAGATGATGGGCATGAACCCACTATTCTGCTCAGAACGATGCTCCTCTTAACAAAACAAGAAGATAAGTTGATTGAAGAAGGATTAGAGTTGATCCAAACAGTAGCTTCAAATGTCCTAGAAGTGGTTTTTATTAAACTCTACCTTTTTCATTGGCTCATCCATATTCCTAAAATCCCAAATCCCTTTCAAGGGCAACAAGAGAAGAGCTATTGTAAGGATCATACTTTGCAGGTTCGAGTCTTATTACCACCACACATCAGGATGGACTGTATCCCTTGTCAATTCTTTGACATGGTGAGGCAGTTTAGATTGTATTGTGGCGAGGTGTTTCCTGATGAGTTTATGTGGACTGACTCCGATGATGAGGAAATTCTTAATCCTTGAGCAGTTCAGAGCTAGGAAATTCTATAGTATTATATATTTTTGTATTTCCTGGAATCTTTTGATGTATTTTGGACCGTTTAAACTTTATGTATTACAATTCTCCTACTTTCTATCCTGTATGATCAGTTTCTTTATTCAATTCAACCATGAACTAAAGATGAAACTGGAAGTTTCTCTTGAAACTGAGAATGTCATCAAGGGAGTCTAGATCAGAGGAAACTTAGATCACAACACTCCACTGAATATTCTTCAGACTAAAAGAGGAAGTAAAATCAGGGAATGAGATGAAAGAATTGGTAATCTTAAATTAAAAAAGTTAAGGGTAGATGTTGTTGGGCAGTAAGATGAATTGGGTGAAGAAGATATAACCAGACTCACTGATGTGGCAGGTCTAGAATGAATGAGTACAATCTAAATAAAATACTTGAGTACCCTACTCTTTATTCTTTAGCTAGGCCAGCCCATTGTTTTATATAAGACCTATAACCTCCTTATCTTTTCAAATCATTCTCATACCTTTTCATATTTTCTCTCGAGAAGAAACCGCCATTTTTAAGTTCTTCTTCTTCTTCTATTGCGAAACCCTTATTCAGAATCATTCAGCTTCAGGAACAATCCTTATGGCGAGCAACAACCCGTAAGCTTTCCGTTCATCCTTCACCGCATTTCTTCCTGATGTTTCAAGTTTTTACATTCTGCATTATAGTGTTTTACTCATACTAGGGTTTAAGTTTTTCATTTCGTGAAAATTCTCTTCATCCACTCTCATTCTTCCCTAATTGGAAAACTTGGAGTATAATTTCAACTGATCATTCTTCTTTAAAATTCGATTAAATAACAGTGCGGAGCAGGCTTCTGAGTCCTCTGCTTTACACCTGACTGATCTTCCATTGGATGTCCTTGGGGAGATTCTGTCACAAGTAGGGCAGAGCAGCTTTGAAGATTTGCTCAAGTGCAAACAAACCTGTTCAACATTTACAATAGTATCAAAATACCCTACTGTTCTCCGGAGATTTAATGTAGAGGATCCGGCCTTTAAAAGAATCTCTAATGAATCTACTGGTAAAATCAAGTTTCTACATGCCTGTAGAGAGGCTAAGAATCATATTCTGAACCTACCAAAGGCTTTGGAACTGTTTACACAAGGGAAAGGTTGCAAGGCATTCCAGATCCTGGATGAAGGAATAGAAGATAACTTCAAGATTTCTCAATATTTTAAAGCTTTATGCTGTTTAAGTAGAACTTCTAGAGAAGAAATAGATGCAGGACTTCGCTTAATTAGTCCAATCCTAAGTGATAGATTAAACAGCTATGAGTTTAGATATAATCTTCTCACCCTACTTTCAGAATGGGAATATGTCCCGAATCCATTTTTAGGGCAGAAAAAGAGGGAATTCTGTATTATAGAAGTTCATGATCAGGAAACCCTCCATAGGCCATTTTACTTTAATTATATAGCCGATCAGGTCAGCTATCTCTGTTGTGACACAAATAGAGCCATAGCTGATTTTAGGATGGCAGCAGGGGAGGACTATGACAACTATAGCATTAATGAACAAGTTTTTGGATCAAGGAGGAAGAGATTGATGCATGTGACATGTCTTCTAATTTTTGACTTTGAAACTGTCACTAGATCAGATCTTTTGTATTATGTAATGCAGCCTGATTTTGATAATAAAATCTAATCTCATTACTACATAAATGATGAGTTTAACTCTTAATTCTGTGTTTTTCCTCCTTTTTTTTTTCAGAAATGTCGAAAACCCTCAACTCTTGGAAACTCAAATACTTGATTTACCAACTGAGTTGTTGGGAGACATTCTGTCAAGATTAGGAACGGAGAGCATAAAGGCACTCTTTAGAGCATCTGAAACTTCTAAGCAATTCTTCTCAGCAAGCAGATCATCGTTAGCTCTAAAGAGAGCTAATTTGGAAACTTGTGCTGTTTGGAGAGGAGATGCTTACCCAAGTAACCAGGTCAAATTCATTAAAGGATGTCAGGATGCAGGCAATTATATGTTTAATATTGTGCCTGCATTGATAGCCTTTGTGGAGGATAAAAACGAGGAAAAAGCTTATGAAATTCTTAAGCCCGGATTAGATGATAAACACAAACCAACCACTTTTATAAGATCCCTTTTACTGCTTTCCAAACAAGATCCGCAGCTGGATGAGGAAGGAATTCAATTGATCAAATCTGTAACTCAGGATCCTTTTGAGCTACTATTCTTAAAAATGGGTGTTCTGCACTGGCTCCTTTATGGTGAAAAGTTCTCAAACCCATTCTTTGATCAAGAGGAAAGGAGTTTTTGTAAGAATCACTCCATTCAAGAGCGACAACAACTACCTTTTAATGAAAGGATGGAGTGTATTCCATGTGAACTGTTTGATTATGTCAAGCAATATAGAAGAGCAAGTGGCGAACTAGGCATATTATTTGAATGGGAGCAATGGAACAATGGAGAAGAAGATCAGAATGAAGAAGAACTGCTAGAATTAGAATAATTTAGAAATCAAGCGGTTCATAGTTTCTTTGCTTGTAATCTTTTGTGCTTTTTGTCTTGGGACGAAGAATTATATGGATGACTCAAAACTATACATCCCTTTTCCATTAATGAATTGCATTCTCCAATTTTTAATTCTGTTATCGTTTTTAATCTTATTCAGCTATGAAATTGGAACTTCATCAAAGCAACCAAGGACTTCAATAAAGAAATCTGGATCGGGGGAAACTCAGATCACAGATCTTCTTTATGAGATTCTTGGAAACATTTTATCAAGATTGGCATTTGACCACCTTGAGACTGTCTTTAACTGTAAACTAGTCTGCAAAGAGCTCGAAAAGGCTACTCATCATCCTTTAGTCTTGAAAAAGGCTTCTCTTGAAGACTTTTCAGCATGGGGATGGGGAACTTTTGAAGAGACACAAAGCGTTTTCCTTGAAAGCTGCAAAAATGCAGGAAATTGGATGTACCAGTTACATGAGGCATTGCGTTTGTTCGTTAAAGACAAGAATGAACAAGCAGCATTTGAACTCTTAAAACCTGCAATCACTGATAATCACCCTCCATCCATTTATGTAAAAGCTCTTATGCTCTTAAGTAAGGATGAAAGGGAAGAACAAGAGAAGGGAATTTGGCTCTTCGCTCCTCTGTGCAAGAATAGACGAAGACTCAAGGATCTTCGACTTCAAGTCAGAGGGTGGTTATCAAGTTATGAGGAATTTATCTCACCCTTTCAAGGACAACCTAAGAAGAGACTTTGTGACCTTAGGAGCTATTATGATAACAATCACGATCCTTCAAGGAATACCTATGGAGTCGTGTCAATTTACTGTATGAGGTGCTTAGTCTCTGAGCATTGTAATCTGTTCCTCAGATTTGGAATTGAGGCAGAGACACCTCCTCATTTGTAATTGATAGGTTGAATGTCATAAGAAACACCATGCTTTGTAATTCCATATTATGAATCTGATGAATTCTATGTTTTGCTTTTGATTAATGATGTTTTGAATTTAAGTTTTCTGCTATTTTCTGCATTAAAGTAGACTTAGTCAGCATTGAAATCTTCACATTTAGAGCAAATCTCTAAATGTGAGTATGGTGATATCATGGATAGAATGATGAATATAAAAAGGAAATCTGGTATTATGTTTCTTTTTATCATCTGCACATTTAGAGTCAAGCTCTAAATGTGAGTATGGTGACACTAAATTACCAGTTGTTCTCATTTCTTAAGGATTCATAAGATGACCTATGAAGAACTTCAAGCTCGAAGTATAGAATCGGATAAGAAAGAGAAATCATTCTTGGCAAAGGTGAAAACGGTTAACATGGTAGAAACTATTCGGAAAAGTGGTGGATGGACAGGAATGCAAATTTCACCTCCAGACTTTTATATCAATCCATTCATGTTTCAACATATACCAGACAAGGAAAAGGAATCATTGAGGATTGATTTAGAAGAATCATTCTGGAATAAGATGAATAGATTTTGGGATGATCAAATGATAATTCTGATCAATGACAGGCATCTGCCTAATGAAATCAGACTGGAAAGACTTTTGGAAAGGGAAAGGAAGTGCATGGCTGAGTGGAATCAGGAATGCTACAGAATTATCAATCCGAAAGATCAAACAGGGCTGGAGTTGGATTACTTTGATCCTCAACCACTACCAAAATATGTGAAGCGACTCACCAGATATTGCTGCAAACTTAATGAAATCCGGAATGCTAGAGTCTATGATGCTCAGCAGGCACTTCCTGCATACATGCCTCCAACATTCCTGAACAAGAAGGGACCCGTTGAACAGAATTTCTTGACAAATCTGGCCCTGGATAGGATTATTGATGCTCGGATCAACTTAAAACATGACCTAGAGCCCTATTTCAAGAAAGCTAAACAAGGTAAGATGGTATGGAAAGATGTCCTTAGAATTATTCAGGAAGCTAGAAATAGCTAGATCAGGTATATGAATAACTGGTCTAAAGGGGCAGATCTGAGAAAAAGGATTCTTAAACCAGGGTTGATAAGGAAACCTGATGAGGAATTTCCTTTGGAGGAGTTTGCTGATTTGATACCAGAGCAGCGAGCATGGATTCAGGATGCAGAGGAGAGAGAAGCTGAGAGATCAGGCAAAAACAGAAAGCAGAGATCAGATGCAAAACAGACACCACAAAATATAGTAACGAATATTTTCAGAGAATCTGTTGTTAATAAAGGACTGGAACCTATAGCGAATTTCAGAAAGGTTTCAGCCCCATCAATAACACCAGCAGATGCAGATCTTCTCATTACAGATAGACCCAACAAGATCATGAAGAGATTACCTCCAACTCTCCAACAGGAAGTTCATGGATATGTCCAGGAGAGGAAGAAAGAATTCATTGAGAAGTATGTCATGTATGATGCTATGTGCAAGAAAAATGCATACAAGGAGCATAGACCCTATACTGATCAAACACAAGGAAAAATTCAGCAGGTAATTATTGATGATTGGGATGCATGGAATGAGAAATATCTGAATAGAAAGGGAATGAATGTCATGCTGAAAGGATTGGGCAAGAATTTCTATGTCAAGAAGCACGATTCAGATGAAGACAGCACAGATGATGAGCAAAGAATTGAGAAGATGAGAGTAGTTGATGAGGTCACAACTATTGTGGGAGAAAAGAATGAAGAGAATGATGAAATCCATCCGATTCTGCAAGAAAGTATGGATTGCTATTATGCAAACAAACAAAAGGCAGATCGTGAATGGGAGGAACTCATGAAAATTCAAGACAAGAAAGGTAAAAAGAAAGTATCCACCAAAAAGAGAGAGTCACACAATCTCAGTTCAAGTACTTCAGATGAAGTACCAACAGCTAAGAAAAGGACTGGGAGGAAGGTGGAGACAAGCAGATCTAAGGAGACTAGCCGAATTCCAAAGAAGAGGAAGAATGAAGATGACATGGCAGCCAAGGAAATTTTGGACTTGAAAAAGGACTTAATGGACGAAGATGTTGAGATTCTACAATCAGCCCAAGAAAAGAAAGAAGTTGTTACCTATAAAAGGAGAGGAAAGTTACCCTCTAATCAGAAGGAGACTGATCCTGAAGAACTTAAGCAGCAAGGGTCTTTTCTGGAGAATGTAAAACAATTGGAAATCACTCTTGAGCAAGAAAAGCAACAAGAAAAAGAACCTGAAAAACCTGTTAAGAAATTCAGGATAAAGATGAAAGCCAGGAAGCCTAAGTATGTGGTACCTGACACCAGCTCTGAAGAAGAAAAAGTCGAACCAACTCTAGGGATAGTTCCCTACACAGAGAGGTTGGAGCTCACTCCTTATACTAATTTGGAAGTGGGAGATATAGATCCAGAAGGCTGGAGAGCATGTATTGAAGAACATCAACCTGATGAACAAGGATCAACTAAACCGAGCACTGATCTCCAACAGGTTCAGATTGCTGAAAAAGATGATAGAGAAGAGCAGGATGAAGATCAACAAGCTCAGGTTAACAGGGATCTTATTCAAAGTCAGATTGATTTACAAGGATTTTCAGGAAAAGAAACTGAACAAGATTTACCACCAGAACAAGCTGTAGATGAGCATGAATTTGTGAATCAAATTGAGAAATCAGTGGCGGACACATTTCAGGAACAGTCACTTGAAGATTTACAAACATTTGAAGATATGAACTTGCATGGAACTACAGTAGGGAACATGTCTTACTCTCTGGAAGGACTGATTAAAAAGTTCAGAAAATTGGCTAGAGAAGGAGGGAATGCACGCACTTCAGTAGAACAAGCAAGTGAATATGCAGCTAAACTTGAATCAGAATTAGAGGAAATCCAACAACAAATAAATTCTGACCAAGTGGTGGAACCATCTCCATTAGCAATTCAAGCTTATGAAGAAGAAGTGCAGAGAAATGAAACTCAAGAAGCTCAGCAGAGAAAATATTTTGTGGAAGACACTGTTAGTCAATATCTTAGAACACAGACGAATGCTGAAAATCAAATGAATCAATGGCTCCTACCACCTCAAGTCAGGGATGAAGTAGTTCAGAGAGCAATTGCAAGGATGAATGATCCTGAATGGGCCGCAGAACAGAAGAAGAAAGCAGAAGAATATTTTGGAATCGAAGGATTTCTAGATTCAGAACCTACTGCTATTCCTCTTCTGCTGAACGAACCTGTACAGGAAGATTCCACAGAGATCTTAAATCAGCATAGCCTGGAAGTTACTGAGAAGGTAGATACCAGCACGTCATTGATACATGATTCAGGTTTAGGAAATTCACAACATGATGACACTGATAGAGTCCAAGAAGAACATCCAGAGCCTGACCATGAACAAAACCCAGAACAAGTTCATGAAGAAAACGCGGAACCTGCTCAAGAAGGAGGCCAAACAGAAGAAGAAGAAGGAAATGAGAATGCTGGGGTTGAGCAGGAAGAAGCACAAGAATCCGAGGGAAATGAATCAGATACATCTGAAGGATCGTCCCCCGGAAAAGATGTTCCAGAATTGCTACCTTTGAGTTATTGGGGGAAGAATAATCCAAAGGTGAGGTTGTCAATCCCTGATAGCATTGAAAAGAGGACTGAATTCACAGAAGAAGAAATCAAGGTTAAGTTTAATGGAAGGAAGGAGGCATTGGAGAACTACTTGGGGATGTCCAAAATGATTGTTCCGGACAAAGGATTTCATCCCAAGTGGCTGGATCATAAGTGTATCAGCTACTGGAGGAGGATCAATGAATGGGACATTTTCATGAGACACAATAACAAATGTGGTTATGTGGAACTGACCAGAGAGTTCTACGCTAACTTTGATGTTGAGGCAGAAACAACATGGATTAGAGGGAAAACAGTGCAAGTCACTGTGGAAACTCTAAATGATCTGATACAGGCACCTTTGTTAGAACAACCAGAAGTTAAGTCTGAGGTTCTTTTGAGGAAGAAAACTCAAGGAAATAAACTTGTGAATGCTAGAAAGATGGCACTAGGATTCTGTTCAACACACAGAGGAACTGAGCAGAATAAGATTCCATTGAAGAATTTGAAGCATGAGTACCTGCCAACACTTGATTTCTATTATTCAAAGCTCAGACCTACCACAAATTTTCAAGGACCTTCAGCCGGAACTTTCGAGGGATTTGCATTGTTATGGTCAGGAAGGAAATGCAGTGCTGCACACCATGTCCTCAATGTCATTAAGTCAAGAGTTGGAGAAGATGCAGCATTGGCCTATCCAAATTTAATCAGAAGACTCTGTGAGAAACAAGGAGTTTCAATCACACCATTTTTACCAGAGATCATAAAGATAGATCCTCCTATTCCATTACCAGAAGACACTTTGAGGGGAGAATTGGTTTACCAAATGCCCGATTTAGAGGAACAAACTTCCGAGGGATCAGGATCAAAGGTGCCATCTCCTAAGACAAAAAGGGTCAAACTTCCTTCAAAATCAAGATCATCTCAGTCAAGAGCCGCAGTGAAAAGGACAAAGACTGTAGCTCCATCTCCTGCATTGAATCCTATTCAAGAAGATGAGGAGTTTGAGAACACTTCTGCACCATCTCACCCTTTGAGACAACCAATGAGGAACACAGTGTCTGTCGATGAATCTCAGAATATGAGTACCTCAATCCAAAGTTTTGCACAGTCCATGGAGATGCTAGTGAAAACTATGTCAGAAGACAAGCATGTTCAAAGAGAAATGGAGCAGAAGAGGATTGAACTTGAGCATGTCAGGATTCAAACTGAAGAAAAACTCAGGAAAGAGGAGATGGAGAGGCAAGAAAAGATAAGGAAAGAAGAATGGGATAGACAGGAAAGAATGAGAAGGGAAGAAATGGAAAGATTTTAAAGGCTGAGAAGAGAAGAACTTGAAGAAAGAAGACAGGAACGAGAAAGGGATATGGAGCTGAGGAGACATGAGCAGTATAATAGTACGAGATTGGTAGACATCCTTGCCAACCTAGTCTCGGATCTAAAGAAATCTCCATCCATACCACCCAAAGATCCAGACAATGATGCAGGACCATCCTGAGATCACAGGGGAGTTTTCTGAAACCTTTTTCTTCTTTTTAATTGCAGTCTCTTTTTCTTTATTTCTTTCCTGTTTCTGTTTATTCTGATATAACTTAGGATAGAATTAATACGAAGTTGTATCATAGGATTGAATTTCAAGCTAAAAAAAAAAAAAAAAAACTCAGGGAGGCTAATAAACTGATGAAGGAATAGAAGATGAGTTTAAAAGGGGTTCCTGTGGAGACATTTACTTTAGAGATTTTCACTGCAAGCATGAGCCGCTCTTGAAAACTGTCTTTAGTTGTAAACTCTGAAATTGATTGATGTCATTACTGGATAAATAGTTTGAAGGTTTTATGATTATATTAACCTTAGTGATTTGCATACTATAAACAACAACTGCACAAGGTTAAGAGGATTGATCTAATCTAGTCTCTCTTGGAAGATGAGTGTGCATATTGAGTAAAAAAAAAAAGAGAGAAAAAGAGAGCAAGGGAAATTTCAGAAACAGACGTGGTAAAATAATGTGGATATAAGTAGCTGGCACAGCTGCCCCTCTGATTTATAAGTTGAAAAACTTTAAAAAGCAGAATCAAGGGCAGGGGAGCTGAAGTTTCATCTGCAATGTCAGGCCATGCGACTCCTCCTAATAATGTGAAACCAAGCTATTGAAAGCCACGGAAGGCCACCCCTTAAAAAAAAAAAAAGAGTGTATTTTATTTACGAATACAAGATATGCACATGAGTTGGACAGGATTGAGCGTGAGAAGAGAAGTCTGACTAACTAAGGAGCAGAACAATAATTCACATAAATGCAAATCACTTTTGTTAATGTTTTCATGAAACCTGGTGAATTTAAAGTCAGGTATGAAGCATCAATCAGTTGAAAGAGTTAAGCTTGAGATAGTTGGAAAAGAGAAGGTAGTGATCCAGTGGAATCTTACATGAACATCTAAATCCCGGAAGCCACTAATTGGACTTATTCTTTGAAACTTTACAAGTTTCTTACCACTTGAGGACAAGTGTTTCTAAATGTGAGGATGGTGATGACAGCCTTTTATGACTGTCATTTGCGTCCAATTTAGTGTCTTAATGATGTTCTTTTGTTCTTAATTCCATTGATTTTTGATGAATAATCATAGAGAATCAGAAAAGATGGAAGAAGAATTAAGATTGCAAAGAAGTTGGAATTACACTGAAAATGGCTTGAAATTCTAAGTTTTCTTTGTAAGTCTCGCACGCTGTGTTTCTATTGAACTGATCCACGCTTTGTCATTCATCAGGAAGTTAAGCTGGAAAGCAGTAGGAAGTGGAAAAGACAGAGCGAGGAAAGAAAAGGAATGGTGCGAGGGCTTGTGTTTGAAATCAGCAAAAGATTTAAGGAAAATGTTCAGATGCTGAAGTTCACGCGATGACTGTTTAACATCGCGAGGAAAAGATCTGTGCAAGACAGAAAGTTTTATACATCATGGCGTGAAGCAAATTTTCTTTGGAGAAATTGAAAGACATCGCCTTGTTGAGAAAGATGATTAAGTTTCTGAACTCTCGCTTTGAAGGAACTGGACAAAGCGAGAGGAGAGTTATTCTAATGCGAGCGGTTATCATCCAAGGCTTAAGCAATTACAACACCCATCTATAAATAAGGCCCTTGGGGGAATCAGCTCAGCAGGCGGGAGATTGAAGAGAATAGCTCGATTTTACTCTCCAGTCCACTTTTAGAATTTAGTAGGTAGGTTAGGATTTAATTTTCTCTGCAATTTACTTTGAGTTCTTCAGATTTGTAATTCGATTTCGTAGTAGATTTCTTTAAGAATAGTTGTTAGATTAGCTTGAGGATACCCTGGGAGGAGAGTTGCTTTTGGATCGCTTGTTCATCCATCACGACGATCATCATCTAACTTCCGACTTGTTCGCTCACCTTTGCATTATTCTGATTGCAATCAGATTTCCAGGTGTATTCGTTTTTAATTCTTTGTTATTCGAGATACATGAAGAATGATTAGTTATCAGATTGTGAATTTCTTATCTTTCTGGTTTCCATTTCTATTTCTTAATTCTGTTTCAGCAGAGTATAAACCTCAACTTCGATATTCAATTTTGGATTTTGCATCATATCTCTAATTCGATTCTCGAAGATCACAACACTTCCACATCTTTAATTCGTAAATTGTTTGTTCCAATTACGCAAGAAGTTTGGATATTGTAACCGAGTTAGGTATGATCTGGCGGAATTATGAATTCATTTGATTTTCTGTCGATATTATGTTATGATCGCAATTTTTTAGGAGAATCATAGTGTTTAATGTTCAGAACTTTAGAAGGTTCCTAGAGACCCATGCAGTGTTAATCATCGCTTGATAATCTTTAAGAATTAATAATTTTAAGTTCATGAATTTGGATGCAAAAGGTTCTGTATTCATGATTTTCAAAACGGAAATCCCAGAAGGTAGTTATGACAGTTATAAAATTCTGATCATTTACTTCACATAAGGATAAACCCTCGCTTCATCCTAAAAGATGACGCGAGGAAATATCCAGATAAACTTGCTGTGACAAAGACTATTCTAATACTCTCGCGATGTCAATCTGACAAAGCGAGAGGACCAACCTATAATAGCAATAAAATTGATATCCATTTTACAGGGTATCAACTATTCACTTTTACTTCTTATACATATATAACCCCTATCTATAAGTATGAATTGAGTACCTCGCCGCATTCTTATAGAAATTACCGCGAGGCATTCAGTTCTTTGTATAAACAAAATCTGAGGAACATTCTTTGAATATTAGCTCCCTCCACGCTGTACAGACATAGCGTGCGAAAAATTGGAATGTTCATAGTTTGAAACCCAAAGTAGTTACTGCGGGCTATTTTGGACATTTATTTTGCAGAATTATTTCTCAAATCCTTTTTCTTGGGAAAGTTATTTCCTAATTCTGTCTAGTTTCCGATGTATATTTTGGAAACACCCTTGCATTTTGATTAAGAGGATTCAGAACCCTCAACATTTCTTTATACATATAATATTACATATACATATAATATTTTGGGATATTTCCCAGTTTATGATGAGTAATCTTACTTCATAATTACAGACTCACAATTCATATCTGCAATTCGTATTACTACTTTCACTGGTACACTGAGAAAGATGATGATATAGGTTTTCTCAATCATTATTTACTCAGGACTAATGAAGAACAAACTCGTTCTTTAGTTGGGCATTTAGTATCTGTCGTTTAAAAGGGAAAGATGTTTCAAAAACCATCTTTTGTCCTAATAATTAGTAGAGTATCAGGAAGATTAATTTCCAGGGTTCATGGCTTTATAGTATTCACTATATGCTATGAGTAGGAGATTAAATATTTCTCTTACAGTCTACTAATCCTGAGTCAAATCATGGATATTTGGAACTGTTTACAGAGATTTCTCGAGCTAAATCATTTATACAAATCTGAGTAGTCTGGATAAGTCAAGGAATTTGAATAGCAATTTCATCTTGATATACTTACAAGACTATTATTCCTTACGAATACTTGCAGGAATTACTCTGAGGAAACAAGTCTTATGAAAACATTGGATGATAGATTTAAATACTTGTTTTTCATTTTTTTTAGAGGACAGCCAACACAGGGTCATAAGATCAGTTTGATCAGAGTAATAAAAAGAACAACTTCAAGTTCAGATGAATATAGCATGATTTAGAAGTGACCTCGAGTTGTCAAAGGCTTAATCTGAGTCTGAAAGAAAAAGATTAAGTGACAATTCTGAAAAGCTTTTATTACAGAAAGAGTCTGACCGATCATTCTGTAATGATAGTATTCCATGATTTCAGAGCTTAGAATGTCATGACACTGAATCATAAGTACCTGTCTTGGGAAGTGATTTAAGACATGAAGATTTGATTAAGTTGTATAAAGGATTTTTCTATCTCAATGGACTTTCATTATATTCTAACCATTGAAAAATGATACTCTCATCATATTCTTATTTCATTTGATTTGGTCCGTGATATTTTAAACACATGAATATAATCACAATGTTCGACATCATCTTAATTGCTTTCTTTACTATTTTTACAGCTTTAAGCATTTACATTTCAGCAGTATTCTTTAGTAATCATCATTACAACATTCTTAAATCAAGAGTAGAGACAGATTCTAGAGCTAATAATTCTATTAAAACACTTCTATCGTGTAACTCTCTATTGAACGATCCCGACAATAAAAATAAATATTGCAGCTTGATACCGTGCGCTTTCGGTAGGAAAAACTAGGCAAGCTTTTTAACAGCCCTATAGGAGTTATAGTGTAAAGGCTGTCGGGGGGCATTGCAGCGGGGTTTTACCTCAAAGCTTCAGTAAGACCTCCAATTTCAATTCCAAGTAGTTCAACAACATCTACCAGGAATGGTTCTGTGTCCTCACCAGGCCTTACAGTTATTACACCTCTCGGTTTCACTTTGCATACAGCTAACCATTCATTTCTACTACCATGAGATCTCGTGCTAGGGAACGAGATATAACAAACCTGTTATGCTTGGATAGAAAAAATGAATGGTTCATACACATTCAATGACTTAGTTTGATTCACCTCAATGATTTTATATTTCTCGTGGATTCGAGTGTCATTCGGTTGCCGGGGATCAAACCATCTACATTTAAAGAAGATTGTTTGTTTAATAGGCAATGTCGGGTATTCAACAACTAATATCTCCTCTATGATACCGTAGTAGTCTCCCTCCTCGCCTGTGATGCAGACTCCACTATTGTAGGTCGATCTACTACTGTCGTATGGCTCCGTGTGAATGCGCATTCCATTAACAAAGTACATAGTATAGGAGGTCGCGAAGGGTAACGGGCCCTGTGCTACATCACTAATACATGGGATGTCGGGAGGATGATCATTTGCATACGCCGCAAATCAATTAGCGAATTGTACTGTCATGGCATATCCTAACTCATTCTCTGTCAATCGGGGATTAAGGCGACGTAGATGTTGCTCAAACAACCTATCCACATTACAATATATCAACGGTGTTAGTGAAAACCATGTTACAAACAATCTAAGTATATACAATGTGAAATGCATTACCGTATATATGATTCAATTTCTGGGCAATTTAGTAGCAAATACTTGTGGATAGCGGTTAACTCCTCTTCGCTCAACCGCCTCTTCTTTCCTTTACCTAGTGCTCGACCTGGATGCATGAACACACTAAGGAGGCCGTCCACATGTGGTTGAATGCCACCGTCATCATTCCTAGGCACATTTCTACCACGAGTGGACACATGCTTCTCAAAATAATGAGAGCAAAAAATTGATGCCTCTCGGACCATATATGCATTGCAAATGGAAACCTCCACGTGTGGCTTGTTGCGCACGGTCCTTTTCAATCTGTTGAGATACCTAAAAGCAGCAATATGTTTTAGTATGAGGGTTCACGAAATTGTTACAAGCACGGTATTGAAGTGATAAATAGTTTGAATAACACCTTTCATATGGGTACATCCATCTGAATTGTACGAGACCTGCAATACTAGCCTCATACGGCAGGTGGACAGGTAGATGCTCCATACAATCGAAAAACGCAGGTGGAAAGATTGTCTCCAATTTACAAAGCACAAGCGGAATATCAACCGCCAACCTGTCCATGTCTTTCCCAGAAATTGTTCTAGCAGTTAAACACCAGAAGACATTGCTCAATTCAGTAATTTCTTCCCACACAGGCTTAGGAAGCAATTCCCTTCAACCAATTGGGAGAAGACGTTGCAGGAATACATGACAGTCGTAACTCTTCATGCCAAACATTTTAAGTTTGTGCATGTCTATGCATCTCCTATGATTCGAGACATACCCATCTGGAAACTTTAATCATGCCACCCATTTCAAGAATACATCTCTCTTGTCCCTATCCATCGTGTACACGGCCTTCGGATACCTACCAGAACGAGTGTCCCTATGCAATTCTGGTATGTGATATAATGTGGACATGTCTTCACGTGCTTTTGCATTGTCCTTTGTCTTCCTCTGGACATCCATGACCGTATTGAATACATTCTCGAAGACATTTTTCTCAATGTGCATGACATCTAGATTGTGCCGAACCAGATTTGTCTTCCAATACGGCAAGTCCCAAATGATACTCCGTTTTTTCCACCCACATGTCTTACTAATTGTTGAATTGGCTTCTTCACCACCCAATTCAGTCACACGTCGGAGACCATTCAATTCTAGATCAGCCAACACATCCTCGCCGCTTCTATACGACGGTGGTAACCTATGCTCTTCGCGATCCTTCAGGAATTTTGACTTGTCTAATCTGTAAGGGTGATCTTGAGGAAGAAACCTACGGTGAGCATCAAACCATGACTGCTTTCCACCCTCCTTCAGTCTAATAGATTCAGTGCATTCAAAACACACAGGACACGCCGTTTTACCATAAGTACTCCAACCGGACAACATGGCATATGCAGGGAAATCACCAATTGTCCACATCAATGTTGCTATCATATTGAAGTTCTGTTTCGTAGATGTATCATATACGGTGATCCCAACATTCCACAATTCTAGAAGCTCAGAAATCAACGGCTGTAAGTAGACATCTATCCTCTGTTTCTGGCTTGACTTCCCGGGTATAATGGCGGTCAGGAACATGTACTCATCCTTCATACACATGTCTGGAGGTAGATTTTACGGAGTCAAAATTACCGGCCAACAAGAGTACTGTGAACTAGACTGGCCGAAGGGCTGGAATCCATCTGTACACAAACCCAGACGAACATTCCGTCCTTCCGCTCCAAAGTTGGGATGAGTGGTGTCGAAATGCTTCCATGCCTTAGAATCGCAAGGATGACACATCTCACCAGATGTCCCATGTCCATGTCCTACATGTCATGTCATGTACTTTGCAGTTGCTTCTGAAGCATACAACCGTTTTAAATGATTCCTCGATAGGAAGTAGAACATGTACTTCCGAGCAATATGTGCCTTGGTATTGGATTCTTTATACCGTGGTATATCACAAAACTTGCATTGCTCTAACACTGCATCATTGCGCCAATAAATCATGCAACCGTTCTCACAACAGTCAATTTTCTGAACTGGTAGACCTAACCCCTCCAAAAGTTTCTTCGCCTCATAGAAATTTTTAACCATACAGTTCTCCTCAGGAAGTGTATCAAGTATGAGTTGGCACAGGGTATCAAAACATCTCTCCGATATGTTGTGTTTTGATTTAATGTTCAATAACCTTTCAACGGTAGATAATAAGGTCATCTTCTTGCAACCAGGCCATAAATCCTTGTCAGCCGCATCCAACTTGCTATCAAACATCTTTTCTTGTGGGTTTGGCTCCTCTGGCAGCCTTGGCTCCTCAACACCTTCCGCTGGTGTGGTATCAAGAATATGGAAACCCGTACCTTCACATAGGATTTGTATGTAATCATTTTGCGGAACACGTTCGGATGACGCACTGGCGCCATCAT
Source organism: Hygrophila difformis (assembly GCA_030278955.1). NCBI lineage: Eukaryota > Viridiplantae > Streptophyta > Magnoliopsida > Lamiales > Acanthaceae > Hygrophila > Hygrophila difformis. Next base: position 27,795,503 of record JAOANR010000014.1, read on the forward strand.
CATAGAAGCGGCCTGCGTTGTGTGGCTCTCCGTGGCATGTCCATCGTTCATATTTTCTACAAACCCATGCCGCCAAAGGTGTGCCCTTATATTCATATCATCCTGATAATACCTATTCTTGCATTTCTTACATGGACACTTTAATTTCCCTTCCGATGTATCGTCCGATTTATCTGCATCTGGGTTTGCATGACTAACCCGTATAAAGAATTCTACACCCTCTTTGAACCAATTTGTAAGCTCTCCACCGCGTAGACGGTACATCCAACTTCTGTCCATTCTCTCCAAATTTCACCTACTCAAACATATAGTAGCCACTATTGAAGATCAGGAATTTAGTGCGAGGGTCTGATGTCCTTGTTAAATATTCCTTTTCTTTTTCAAAGTATTTTATTCAAGTGAAATATATTTGAGGTAAACTATTGTAAACTAATAAAGGCAATTTTATATCTTTTTGTAATTGTAAAAATATTTTAAAAAAACAACTGATGTCTTATTATCAAATTTTTTAAAACTTCGTTATAATTTTTGATTGTGTATTGCTTTAAAATATTCCAGTTTAAAGAAATTAAAGTGTTTTAACTTTTTGATTAAATTTTGAGTAAACCTTACCCTACACATAACTTTATAGTGAACATGGGGTAAAAGTCCCCTGATAAATCCCCATAATCACAAACCTGTATCCTTGCAAAATCCTCCTCCTTGGGAGCAACTACTGGATCCTGCCGATTCTTTGTTTGTCCTCTTTTGAGTCAAATATGTCACGGACATTGGCAAACAAGGAAAACAAGATTCATTTTACAGTTCAAATTTGCAAATTTATTGAACAGTCAAAACTCAATTTAAATAAAACTCAAGCATAGTTCCAAACTCTAATGTCACTTCATGGTTGAACATTTTTTTTTAAAAAAAAGAAGATGCTCATTCCAATTCCAATTTAAATAAAACTCAAGCATACTTCCAAAACTCACTTTAAATAAAACTCAAGCATTGTTCACAATAAGTTAACTTGACCATTTCTCTATTTTACAACCATGTTGCAGAATTGTGTTATTTTATACCTGAACTTTGGTGAAACAGTAACCGGTAATGAAGACATGCAAATAATACACCCAATAGAACAGGAGTTGAATATATCATTTACATCCACTCAATAATTTAGAGTGCCCTGTTATTCAGGTTTAGTGGAAGAATGCATTTATTTCTCACAGGCATTCACTTATATCCCATACTCTAAAACCTAATCACCGTCTCTATACTTTATCTCATCATAAATATATTACAGAAATAAATAAAAGGTTTTCAAATTACAGACATACTTCATCCTATTCCTAATCCTATCCATATAAGTTTTGAACTCATTATATCTGCTAATCAAAACAGCTACTTTGTTGAGGATCAGCACATTCTGAAAATGGCACAAAAGGTTTTCAAATTTGCATCCACACAACTACTTTTCCTCTACTTCATCCTCAACAATTTCAATCACGATATCAGATTGAGTTTCAAACGGACATTCAATCACATAAGAAAAATTAATCTATTTCAATTGCAAGCAAATCAAAATAGCTACTTTGTGCTAATGGAATCACTGAATCAACGAAATCAATTGCAACATCTAATGGAATCACTGAATCAACATCTATTTCAATAAAACACACAACCCCCTCACTGAATCACTGAATCACTGAATCAATTGCAATAAAACATCTAATGGAATCACTGAATCAACATCTATTGCAAGCAAATCAATCTAATCAATGAAATCACTGAATCAGCGAAATCACTAATGGAATGACAGAAGTTTTGTGCTACCTGGAATGGCCTTGAAGAGGGGAGTCTCGCGCACAACCCATACGGCGACGACGGCAATGGCAGGGGCGGTTCACGGTGCACACGCAGGGGTGAGGGGAGGCTCGCGCAGGCAAGGGGGGAGGCTCGCACGCACGCAGGGGTGGAGGGGGCTTGCAGGCTGGGGCTGGGCACGTGTTCGGGGGCTAGCTCGCTGGTTCGGGGCTGGGGCTCGATGGATGGGGCTCGCGGGTTGGGCATGTCGAGATGGTGTGGATCACGATCGAGATGGTGGGGATACACGATCGAGATGGTGGAGGCAGGTCGCGACAACCTCGAGTCGCAGGAGCCGCGTGTGGTGTGGTAATTTCCTTTCAATCTGTAAATGCGCCGTTTACTGCGGGGAAGAAGACGACAACTAAAACCTAAACCAGCGACCTCAGATCCGGTCGCACACGAGGTCGCAGGCTTGCGACCTCATCGATGAGGTCGCAATACGCGAAAATTCTTGTAGTCAATTATTTGCGTTTTGAAAACACAATAATCAAATAATCAATTTTCTTGCAGCTTATCCAAACACCCTCTACTAAACCTTAAAAAATTCTGCCACATCAGCATCATAAAAAATACTCCTACTAAGGCTGCGTTTGGGAACAAAAGCTAGCGATTAGGTTTAGCTTTTAAAATACATACTAAAAATAGCCTAAAATCCTATATATAGTAAACATTAATTATAGTAACTGCCAAGTTTTAATCTCTAATCTTTAAATTCTGAACGCTCCTCTCCCCTCATTTTAGCTTTCCAAACTTCAGACTCTAAACTCTAATTTAAAATTGCAGTACCAAACACCATTATTCAAATTTAAAACTAATTTTCACCATTAATTTCAACTCCAGACTATAAATTTTAAACTCCAGACGCTAAACTCTAATAATTTCCCAAATATACCCTAAATACTAAACCTTAATTAGTTCTGCCAAAACATACTAAATGCTTCTACTAAACCTTATTAAAACAATCTGATAATAAATACTTCTACTTCTACTAAATACACTGTTCTTTCGCCACACCTCTCTTTAGCCTTGTCCTTTCTCGCTTCCCGCTTCTATCATACTGCCAGGTTGATTTAGATTACAGAACATCTTTGCTCATCGGTCTCCGCCGTATGTGGTATGCTCTTCGGCCACTCATAGTCAGAATAATTCGAGGTTGGTACTTCTTCCATCTGATGGTATCTTTTATTTATATCATATCCCTCTGATCTTCCGATCTTCGATTGTCTATTTATTGTTTTGTGGGTGTGCTCTGTAAATTTTGATATGTGAGCATGTTTTGTTTGTTTGCTAGGGATTGAGTTTTTTCTTCTTATTCTCCCTATTACAAGTTTCATGATATGCCTATAAGATGTTTGATAAAATTCCGGATAAAAAATTCCATTCTCCTAACTTGCTTTCGCCTCAATTTTTCTAAAATTCCATCCAGTCATCATAAATTGTTGTGGTTTTATTGATTAATCGGTTAGTGGTAATCTTTCTAAATCTCCATCCAGTTCTCCTAATTTGCTTTGGTTTTATTGATTAAACTGTTAGGGGTAATCTTTTCTAAACGATGGGGGAATATTTTTGAATAATTAATCTATTAGCGGCCTGTTGTTGGTGCCAATTGGGATAAAAAAAAAAATGTGAGATTTGTGTGTTTCAGTCTTATATCATGTGATTCTAATTGGGTTGACTCTTCTATTAGCATCACTTTCTTTCCTGTGCAATTTTCCTTTTTGATGATCTCATTATATTGAATGAAGTCAAGTCACCACTATTATTTTTGGTTTTCTATCAATCTATCTGACATTTTTTTATATGATCCACATGTAAACAGAAGAAAATAATTACAATCATTTTAAAGAACAAAACAATGCCTTTGGTAATCACTATCCTGTTTCCAAATCTTTGGAAGACTATCCTCTTTTGAATTGTCCCTCTTCATATTATTTTGTTAGGACTTAGGATTGACGATTTCAATTAGTTCCCTGGAAAAAAAAATGAATTCGGGTGTTGAGAATTGAGAAAGAAAAAAGTGATACAAAACAGAGGTTCCCAACCTCAATAGGCCCTGTAGTTGAATGAATCTGAATTACATGGACGTCAATTGAAGGTTGAATAAACATAATGCTTCATATAAATGTGTTTACAGCATGTTATTTCTAACATAGGGGTGAGATTTGCGTCAGTCTCGAGCACTTAACAACAATTTTTCACTCCCTAATGATTCATTCTTAAAAATACTATAGTATTTGGACACCTTCATATTGATTCATTATTAATTTTATTTTTATAACAATAAAAGCTCATATGAATTCACTCCCTAAATATGGTTCCTCACAATCCAAAATCCAATCTAATCAATTCATTTATTCTAATCAATGAATCTCAATATTAAATTGCCAAGTTAACATGGTCTCTATGTTTGTGATTGTCTATGTTAGTCCACTTGATTTATTAGGGAAAGCATGCTTTATTGTATAATTTTACTTGAAATAATAGTCTATCGAGTTCCATTAATCACATTGGACATTATCTTGGCATTTAGAATAGAAGGCGTTTTTTTTTTACATTTTACTTACTCAGGAATTTGGTTAATTGTTGTTAGTTGGTCTCTTCAATTAATTATATCTACCCCATTTGGATTCCAAGTTTTGGTAGTTGGTCTCTTCAATGATAGAAACTTTGAAATATATTCTTAGTTGGTCTCTCTAAACATCTATCTAATAAATCTAACTACTTCAATTCAGAAAATATAACATGAATCTTATTTGATTATGAGTTTTAGACTTGCTATAATCATTCTTATCTTAGCCTCTTCAAATATATGTATTCTTAGAAATCTGTCTCCATGGAATTAAACTGGAGCTCGATCATACATTAGTTATATGATTTTTTTTAACAGTGCCAAATCAAGACAGGAACTTTTGCTGTTACTTTTCTTAAGAGTGTCAAATCTGTGTTGTCACTTTTAAAGCACCCTTAATACTGATTATTGATTGGTCTCTTCAATTAATTATATCAACCTCACTCAGATTCTAAGTTTTGTTATTTGGTCTCTTCAATGATAGAAATTTGGATTATATTCTTAGTTAGTCTCTCTAAACATCTATCTATAAATCCGACTACTCGAATTCAGAAAACATAACATGAATCTTATCTGATTATGAGTTTTAGACTTGCTATACTCATTCTTAGCTTGGTCTCTTCAAATATATATATATTCTTAGTTACTCTTTCTTTCTCCATGAAATTAAACTGGAGCTCGATCGTACATTATTTTTTTTAAACAGTGCCAAACCAAGACAGGAACTTATTGCTGTTGCTTTTCTTAAGAGTGTCAAATCTGTGTTGTCACTTTTAAAGCACCCTTAATACTGATTATTGATTGGTGTCTTCAATTAATTATATCAACCCCACTCGGATTCCAAGTTTTGGTAGTTGGTCTCTTCAATGATAGAAATTTGGATTATATTCTTAGTTAGTCTCTCTAAACATCTATCTAATAAATCCGACTACTCGAATTCAGGAAACATAACATGAATTTTATCTGATTATGAGTTTTAGACTTGCTATACTCATTCTTAGCTTGGTCTCTCCAAATATATATATATTCTTAGTTACTCTTTCTTTCTCCATGGAATTAAACTGGAGCTCGATCGTACATTAGTTATACGATTTTCTTTTAACAGTGTCTAATCAAGTTAGGAACTTATTGCTGTTGCTTTTTCTTAAGAGTGTCAAATCTGTGTTGTCACTTTTAAAGCACCCTTAATACTGATTAGTTTTGTTTAAGAGGAACTTTTCACTATGAAGGATTCTATTGTAGAAAGCCCTGGTTGCTATAAAGGATTTATTTGAATAGTGGATAATCTACAATTAATTTGTTGGTGCTGAATTCATTCATATAATAACCAACAAGGAATTTGTAAGTTCTAGTGATTGGAATCATATAGTCTTCAATTCTTGGTGTCTGAAAGGAAATTCAGAATATAATTTGCCATCGTACCATTTATTAATGTTTGCCATCCCATTTTTCTGATGCGAATCGCTTTTTCGCCCTTGCTATTATGACTGCGTCTGGTGAACATCTATTATTCAGTTTCTGTTTAATATGCCTCCGTTTCAGTTGAAAGCAGAAATTTCTTTATTGCTGTTACTTTATTTCCTTGAATTAGAGTTACTCTTTTTTGAATTCGAGTTACTTGCTATTTCGCAATTGGGATGGTCGACTGGTACACCTATGTAGGATCACATTTAATTTTTAACCTCTGTTGTTGTTCAATGTATTGTAGGTAACAAATACCCCATATAAATTTTCATCACTGTATCTATGGCCCACCGTTTAAGAAAGTAGAATGTCCCATCCTATACAACACTTCCGTCATTTGTTTGTAAGTTAATGTTTCCCTAGAAAAGGGATGTCGATATCTAATTGGTATTATTTGATTGCAGTTGGAGCATGAATGAGTTTTGTCTCCCTTCACACGTAATTGAGCGCCTTCAAAAGGTAATTTATTGTTTTTTATTGCAATTTTTTGTTTCGGCCTGAAAGCCACCAGAGACTCTCACATGTGAAACTTTTAAAAACCCGCACATGTGAAACTTTGAGTATAATTTATTAGAATATCTATTTTGAAGAAAGATTGAGTGGTAATTTTGAGTTTTCTTAAAATTTCAAATTTAATCATATGAATATAAATATCTGTGTGGTAAGTTGTGTTCCATCATTGTTGAAAAAGTGCCACTGATGTTGGTGGTGATAATGATGATCACATGGATGGAGATCATGAGGGCTTCGAAACAATAAAAGTGCCACTTGAAAAGATCAAGAAGGAGAAGGTCAATATTTCATTTTAATTTTTTTTATTGTATTTAAATAATAAAATTTTTGCTACTTATTAGTTCTTTTAAATATGCAGATCTAATGGAAACATGGCGACTAGTGGATGGCATGGTGGCTCCTGAATGTCCATGAATATTTTATTTCTTTAGCTTAGTTTTTAATTATATTTTATATTCAAACAGTTTTGTTGGATAAAGACATATCTTGCGTTTCAATACCATTTTTTTTTTTTTTTGAGATTTGATGAGAGCTCTTCATTTATCTACTGCCTCCAATCATTTTTAATGCTGATCATGCCCATGATCTTTAAGTTCTTTAGTATATTTTTAAGCTTTATTTTATTTTCAAACAATTTCATTGGATTACGACATTTAATGTATCTCATGTTTTAATAATATTGTTCTTTTAATTAATTTATGATCTTGAGGCAAGTGCATTGGCCTATCTTCTTCTTCTTTTCTTTTTTCTTTTTTGTCGGATTGTTCAATGTAACTACATAACTTACATCTGCATCCCAAGTACGATACCTCTATAAATTTGCAATAGTGCAGCTGCTATCTCGTGAGAGTCTATATTTGTTTAAGCATTTCAAATTATCACCCTGAACACTAGCAGCCATCCTGTAGTGGTATGTTTTCTGCTATATCTATGACAGTAACATTTTCTAGAAAAACCTATACTTTTGGGACATGGGATTGCATCTTTTCTGCAAACATCTTTCCACATCTTCAGAAGTGCAACACAAAGTCGTATTTGGCCTTTTGAAAATGATTGAGAATGATAGGTAATCTCTGTTATTTAAGGCCTGCCATTTGTTTAGATACAGAATCTAAAAAGAGTGTTTTGATTGATGCTGTCATACGTCTTTCTGGATGTCTGTTGTACATTGTCAGCAATTATCTTTTGGTTCAGTCATCAATCATTTTCTTCCTAGATCAAATTTATTATGCTATCTTGGATTAGGGAACACAAGGTATAGTTGTAAAACAAAAATTTTCCTTACTCCTTACATTATTTCTTTGGTGGTTGCAGTAGACTAGGTGAAGCAGTTGATAGAACTCTTTTTAACCATACATTGAAGATGTTCACTGCACTGGTAATGTACCCTGAAAACTTTGAGAAGCCATTCCTTGAAGGCACTTCTGAATTTTATGGAGCTGAAGGTGTTAAATATATATGCAACAGGTGCCAGACTATCTGAAGCAGATTCTTCAATGGTTTTGTTAATCCCTTCCAATTTTTGGTTCTACTATGTTATCTGGCTCTTCAGATAAGGTTGCAAGAAGAAAATGAAACGTGTTTACTTTGTTTGGTTGAAACCTGGAATGCTTTTATTTTTCTTATGATGCAATTAGCTTTTCATCTTCTCATGCAATTGTTAGTTGTGGCGTGTTAGTAAAGTTCCCAGATGATACTTTTTGCCGAAAGAAATGTTCCATTTGTTATTCTCCTTCCTGACACATATTGCTCACTTCTTTCTCCAAGTTATCAATTATTGAATCTCAGTAGTATCTATACTTGGTTCCGTTATTGATCTGCTTTTCGACATGAATTGCAGGAAAGATGAGAGATATCCTTCATGTTCAGGGAGGCCAATGTGGCAACCAGATTGGTCGAAGTTCTGGGAGGTGATTCGTGATGAATATGGCATAGAGCCAACTGGTTGCTAAGTTCGAACTTCAGATTTCCAATTGGAGCGTGTCAATGTGTACTACAATGAGGCATCTTGCGGACGATACATCCCTCATGCTGTGGAAAGAAATTGGGACTCCATGCTTTTAAGATTGTTAACGTGACCATGCAAATTAGCTTTCAAGGAAGTAATCTTATCAAGAAGAAATATATATGTTAAAGGTTTAGCCCATTTTTGTGTCTTGGCTCAATACCTACAGCCGGCCCATGATGTATATTACTGAGGCCCATTGCCTATTATATATAATTGTTGACTACCGAGCCCTAATCCCCTTAACCCTCATTCTTCTCCAGTCTTCTCATGAGCAGCGCCCCCCATCTCAGAATACTCCCTCCCCATTACTGTGTCTTCTTCATCACTTTATCTTCTAGCTCTTTGTGACTTAGATTAGTGTGTGAGTGAGGAGAATGGCCGAGCGGTGTGAGGCTTGCTTGGGGCTTGGGATTACCGGACCATGGGGGTTCGGTAGGGGTGTGTCTCGATTTCTTTTATAGAGCCACAGAGGTTAGGAGTCACCGGAAAGTGGTTTCCGGTGACGGGCTGAGTGCGTCTGTGGACGTCGGAGAAGCGGACTGCGTCGGAGGTGTTGGTGGTGAACGGCAGTGAGCCGTTGAGGGGCTGTGGTGGCTTGGTGCCGGGGCCAACTTGTTGGCCGCCCTTTCTTCTCACCTTGTGACCGTTTATGTGATGGCTTTGGTAGAGTGGTGACTGATATTGGGCTTCCTGAGCCTAAGGGTGAACGGATCTAACTAGATCCGTTGGTATTTTGTCTTCCCTTTAACATTAGTTGTTATTTGTTGTTCTACTAACATCTTTTGTAGATCTAAAAGTGGAACAAGAGGAGTGGACAGCCGGAGCAAGCAAGTGGACTAAAGAGGAGAACGAACGGAGCAGAAACGGAGGTGCCGGAATCTGTCCACCGGAGCAGAAACGGAGGCGTCTCCTTGATTCTGCATTTTTCTGTTTCTATTTTCAGTTTATATGAGTGAACGTGTATTGGTGAGCTAAAGCCTTGTAAATCTCATAGTGTAGGCCTTTTGGGTTGTAATAGAATAGGTTAAAACAGGGTCTTCGGTTTACCCAACAGTGGTATCAGAGCCATAGGCCACTTTGGGACGGGGGTTGGTCAAGGCACCCCCGCAAGGTAAAATAGCTTGATCCATCTCTTTTACAGTTTTAAAATAATATTCCTGTTTTTTGGATTGTTGCTTGAAATATGTGATTTTTTCATGCTTGGAGCTTTGTGCTTTAAAATCTGGAAATATTATGCTTAAACTGTGTTTTTTGTTCTCTGCATTTTGTTGTGCATAAACTGCTTTGTGTGGTGTTATTAGTGAATTGTGCATTTTCTGTATTATTGTGCTTTGTGTGCAAAAATTGTGGATTTGAAATTTTTGGGGAATAGAAAATCTGATTTCTTATTCCCTGAAAAAGCAGATTCCTGAAAATCTTGAAAGTTGTGATTTTTTGGGAATCTGTGAAAATCAATCCAAATTTTGAAAAGTGACCGTTAGGACTATTGGGCCTCCCAAAAAAAAAAAATTGATTTTGGGCCTGCCCAACAGTTGGGTCAATTCTCAAAATTTTTGGGCTCCCAAAATTAATTGGGTTTGCTTAAAAATTTAAAAGGATGTTATATGCTATAGGGTGGAAGTAATTGTGATTAGTTGGCTAAGTGTTTGAGCACTTGTTTGCTCATTCTGATTAAAAAGGCCAAACACAATAATGGCTTCTACCTCAAATAGCATAGTTCCTTTTAATGGAAAGAACGACTTCAGCATCTGGCAAGTTGAGATGCGTTGTGTTCTTGTCCAACAAAGAGTTTATAATGCAATTGATCAACTCTTTGATAAAGATGTGACTGAAGCTAAAAAGACTGAAACTGATGAACTTGCTAAATCTGCCATTATCCTTAGTTTATCTGATGCTGTGCTTAGAAAAGTTAATGATTGCAAAACAGCCAAGGACCTTTGGGAGAGGCTGTCTAAACTATATGCTGAGTCATCTCTGTCTTCTAGAATATTCCTGCTTGGTAAATTTTTTAAATTTAAATTGGATATATCTAGAGACTTAGATGAGAGTTTAGATAATTTTACTAAACTGGTTCAAGACATTAAAGCAACTGGTGATAAGCATATAGATGATTATGTGCCTATAGTGTTGTTGAATGCCATCCCTGATAGTTATTCTGATGTGAAATCTGCTATCCAATATGCTAGAGATGATTTGACTTTAGATCATGTAATTAAGAGTCTAAAGAACAAAGAACTTGAAATGAAGAATTCCTCTAAGCATTCTGATAAGGTGTTTATGACTAGGGGTAGGTCTTGGAAAAAGAGTAATCACCAACAGCATAACGATAGGGGCAGAAGCAATGCTAGGGGTCAGTCTAAATCACATAGATCTCAGTCAAGAGGTAAACATGATAAGAAATGTTACAACTGTGGTAGAAAGGGCCATTTCATTAAAGATTGTAGACTCCCTAAGAAAGAGAAAAATCAAATTGATAATCAGAACAATGAGGTTAATGCTGTGACTGATGTAGCAGTTAGGCATGATGAACTTTTGATGGTTCATGATATGAATTGTTTTTCTGATGTTAATATGGCTAAAGATGTTTCTAAATATGTGTGGTTGTTAGACTCAGGGTGCACCTCCCATATGTCTCCGCATGTTGAATTATTTGAATCCTATCAACCTGTTAAAAAAGACTTTGTGTTCATGGGTAATGACAATAGATGTCCTGTCTTAGGTATAGGAAAAATTGTCTTACAATTTGAGAATGGGACAAGATTCTGTCTTGATGGTGTGAAACATGTGCCTGATTTGTCTTACAATTTGATTTCTCTTGCGACCTTGCAGAAGAAAGGTTTAGAAGGGAGAATTGGTAATGACATGATTAAAATGTTCAAAGGGAATTTGATGTTGTTTAAGGCCATTATCAAGAATAATCTTTTTGTGGTCTCTAATGTAGTTAATTGTTCTCTTGCTGCTAGTTCTAGTTCTAATAAGGTGAAAGAAAATACGCTTTTGTGACATGCTAGACTAGGGCATATGAGTGACAAAGGCATGAAATTTCTAAAAGATGCTGGTTGTTTAAAATCTGATTTATGTGAAGTTGATCTTTGTGAATCATGCTTAGCTGGTAAACAACATAGAGTGTCTTTTAACTCTTCATATCCTGTTGGGATAAAATCCACCCGTGTACTTGAGTACATTCATGCTGATGTGTGGGGTCCTTCTTCGACGCCCACACATGGTGGTAGAAGATATTTTTTATCTATCATGGATGATTATTCTAGAAAAGTTTGGGTATTTCTCATGCAAAACAAATCTGATGTTTTTGGGAACTTTAAACACTGGAAAGCTTTGATTGAGAATCAAACTGGTTTAAAAATTGGTACACTTAGGACAGATAATGGGCTTGAATTTTGTAATCACCAAATGGATACTTTATGTGCTGAATCTGGTATTAGAAGGCATAAATCTGTTCCTTACTCACCTCAACAGAATGGGGTAATTGAAAGAATGAATAGAACTTTATTAGAAAAGGTTAGGTGCTTGATGGCACCTACTGGCCTTTCTAAGATGTTCTGGGGTGAAGCACTGATGACAGCTGCTTACTTAGTTAATAAATCACCTAATGCCCCTTTAAATGGTAAATCTCCTGATTCTGTCTTTTTTGGTAAACCTGTTTATTATGAACATCTTAGAGTGTTTGGATGTTCAGCTTTTGTGCATACTAGTAATGATAAATTGGACCCTAGAACCAAGAAATGTATTTTCTTAGGTTATCCTGAGGGAACTAAGGGTTACAGGTTGTTTGATAGATCAGGGGGTGGTTTTAAAATCATTGTTAGTAGGGATGTGATTTTTAATGAATCTGAATTTCCTATGAAAGTTTTTGAGAATGATAGTACTTCTGTTGAGGTGGAGTCTTCTTCTGTGGAACATTCTGTGAATTTGCCTGCTCCCATTGCTGTGCCTAATGTGATTGAAAATGCTGAAATTGCTGATCCCAATTTGCATGTGAATGAGGAACCCATAACTGATACCCATGATATTGATGAAGGTGGAGCTCAGAATGATGATGTTATTGATGAACATGATTTGAGTGATTATGTGCTAGCTAGGGATAGAGCTAGAAGAGTAGGTAAAACTCCTGCTAGATTATCTGATTGTGTTCTTACTGCTTATGCTATGACTGTGTGTGAAGAACTTGATAATCTAGAGCCTAAATCATATTCTGAAGCTGTTAAGTCTAAACAGGCTAATAAGTGGCTTAGTGCTATGAATGAGGAAATTCAATCTTTACATAAAAATGAGACATGGGTATTGATTCCTAGGGCTGATAATATCTCTGTGATTGATTGTAAATGGATTTTTAAAATCAAACAGGAAACTCATGGTGAGAGGTTTAAGGCTAGGCTTGTAGCTAAGGGCTTTACTCAGAAAGAGGGTGTTGATTATTCTGAAATATTTGCACCTGTTGCTAAATTCACTACTATTAGAGTAATGCTTGCCTTAGTTGCTCATTTTGATTGGGAGCTTATACAAATGGATGTTAAAACTGCTTTCTTGCATGGTGACATAGATAAGAAAATTTGTATGAAGCAACCTGAAGGTTTTGTGGATAAAACCAAACCCAATCATGTATGCCTGTTGAAAAAAGCTCTGTATGGACTAAAACAAGCACCTAGACAGTGGAACATTAAGTTTGATCATTGCATGAAAGACATAGGATTCACCAGATCTAAATTTGATCATTGCTTATATCTGAAGGATGTGAATTCTGTGCCTATGTTCTTACTGCTTTATGTTGATGATATGCTGCTTGTCAGTCCTTGCATGAAAAGCATTGTTGAAATTCAAAATTGTTTGAACAAGAGTTTTGACATGAAGAATCTAGGAGAAGCTAAATGCATTCTTGGAATGCATATAGTTAGGGATAGGGCTAATTCAACCCTACTCCTTAACCAAGCTGAATATGTGAAAAAAATTCTCTCTAGATTCAAGATGTCAAATGCTAAACATGTTGGTTGCCCTCTTGCTTCTCATTTCCTGTTGACTAAAGAACAGTGCCCTAAAAATGAATCTGAATTGAAAGATATGGAATCTGTCCCTTATGCTCATGCCATTGGGTCTGTTATGTATTTGATGATTTCTACTAGGCCTGATTTAGCTTATCCTATAAGTTGTTTGAGCAGATTTATGGCTAATCCTGGTAGACCACATTGGGAAGCTCTGAAATGGTTGTTGAGATACTTAATCAAGTCTATGCATTACTCTCTGTGTTTTGCTAAATGGAATGATGATTTATTTGTGACTGGTTATGTAGACTCTAACTTTGCTAATGATAAGGATAGTAGGAAGTCTACTACATCCTATGTGTTTACTGTAGGTGGTTCTTGTGTAAGTTGGAAATCTCAATTGCAACCTGTTGTTGCCTTGTCCACTACAGAATCTGAATTCATTGCCATTACTGAAGCTTTTAAAGAGGGAATATGGTTTAGTGGTCTGATGCATGAACTAGGATTAAAGAATGAGATAACCATATATTCTGATAGCCAATCTGCCATTCAGTTAAGCAAACATCCTGTTTTTCATGATAGGTCTAAACATATTGATGTTAAGTACCACTTCATTAGGGACAATGTTGAGTGTGAAAAACTGAAACTGGATAAAATTGCTTCTGAATTTAATCCTGCTGATATGGGAACTAAGTGTTTGCCTACTGAGAAGTTGTTGTCATGCATGAAAATCCTTCACTTTGACTTTGGTTGATAATTCTGTTCTGATGCATGATTTACTACTTTGATACTCTGTGTATACTGTTGGTAAGGGACTGGTAAGTGAAGGTATGACTAGGCGATGATGACGTCGAAGCACCAATGAACACACTCTTGGCAACACAGAAAATGGTCCAAGGTGGAGATTGTTAAAGGTTTAGCCCATTTTTGTGTCTTGGCTCAATACCTACAGCCGGCCCATGATGTATATTACTGAGGCCCATTGCCTATTATATATAATTGTTGACTACCGAGCCCTAATCCCCTTAACCCTCATTCTTCTCCAGTCTTCTCATGAGCAGCGCCCCCCATCTCAGAATACTCCCTCCCCATTACTGTGTCTTCTTCATCACTTTATCTTCTAGCTCTTTGTGACTTAGATTAGTGTGTGAGTGAGGAGAATGGCCGAGCGGTGTGAGGCTTGCTTGGGGCTTGGGATTACCGGACCATGGGGGTTCGGTAGGGGTGTGTCTCGATTTCTTTTATAGAGCCACAGAGGTTAGGAGTCACCGGAAAGTGGTTTCCGGTGACGGGCTGAGTGCGTCTGTGGACGTCGGAGAAGCGGACTGCGTCGGAGGTGTTGGTGGTGAACGGCAGTGAGCCGTTGAGGGGCTGTGGTGGCTTGGTGCCGGGGCCAACTTGTTGGCCGCCCTTTCTTCTCACCTTGTGACCGTTTATGTGATGGCTTTGGTAGAGTGGTGACTGATATTGGGCTTCCTGAGCCTAAGGGTGAACGGATCTAACTAGATCCGTTGGTATTTTGTCTTCCCTTTAACATTAGTTGTTATTTGTTGTTCTACTAACATCTTTTGTAGATCTAAAAGTGGAACAAGAGGAGTGGACAGCCGGAGCAAGCAAGTGGACTAAAGAGGAGAACGAACGGAGCAGAAACGGAGGTGCCGGAATCTGTCCACCGGAGCAGAAACGGAGGCGTCTCCTTGATTCTGCATTTTTCTGTTTCTATTTTCAGTTTATATGAGTGAACGTGTATTGGTGAGCTAAAGCCTTGTAAATCTCATAGTGTAGGCCTTTTGGGTTGTAATAGAATATGTTAAAACAGGGTCTTCGGTTTACCCAACAATATATATATATATATATTTTTAACCCTCTACCTCTTTCATTCACCCAATTCACCCATTTATATATTAAATATTTTTCTCTGTTTCCTTAGCATGCCCGAGTTCTAAAATACAGTGTGCATTGTATACATGGTTACTCATTCCCTATGGGTTCTCAAAATTTCCTTTCCATTTATTAGGTTCCATTTATTAGGTTCCTGTTCAAGTGGATTTTCCTATTTTTTCCCGGATATGACCAAAAGCACGAGGAATAATTAGATTCAGAAACAAGTGGATTTCCCTATACATTTTGTTACGTAAGCTAATCAATACAATTATTTGCCTTTTTTTTTTTATTAATTTATTACATAAGTATTTTCGATTCATATTGGTATAAAAAATGTGTATTTATAGACCTTATTATTAGCATATATATAAACGTCATATTGCCTCATTCAATGTGTAAATACAGTCATTGACTCTTAAAGATAAGGGTATTCCCTATTTAAGACGAGCAATTGGCCAAGTAAGTATAACCATCGGAGAATAGAGTGGTACTATAAGTTTTAAAAAAAATAACAAAAAACTCTTTACACTATCAGACTTCATTTCCAATGAATACTTCTATCATATTTTGGATAATCAAATTATACTTAATTATACATATAATACCAGAAAAAAAAAAAGCAAATACAGTCCGTGCGCAACGGGCAAAAAATACTAGTATTTATAATTTTCAAACACACTTGAAAAAGATTGAAAACTTGTGAAGAAGATCAGGAAGAAGAAAAACCTCAAGAACAAAAAGTGAAGAATCTTTGGAAATTGGAAGTCATTGAAAGCGTTCTTCAAGATTTTCAAGTGTTGTTCATAAACGTCATGAGAATGTTGGTTTTTTTTGGAAAAAAAAATTTAAAATCAAAGATAACTAATTATTTAAAAAAAATGCTTTTACAAGAACCCCGTCTCAGAAATTGAGTTACCGAACGAACATCCCGCGTGTGAGGGAGTGGCAACTAGCAATGCAAGTATTAATAGGTTTTTTTCCCTGATTTTTTAACTGAACCAATGAAACTGAATTTCTACGATGAATTTTCAATATTACTGGCTATACTTTCTTCTTCCGGTTATAGATTTGAAATTAGGAAAGAAAAATAGTTATTGCAAAATTTTTGGGGAAAACTAGTAGTTTCCATTTGAAATAATATGACGGTTAATTTTGGAAGATGAAAAAATCTATAGTAAAGATTAGTGGTTTCATTTTAAAAATTAAAAATATTTTAAAAAGAATAAGTAGTAAAAAATAGGCTCGATGGACCAGGAATTCCCCTTAAATTTAAGAAGCCCAAAATTTGATTACTATTGTCGGCCCAGTGCGTAACAAATTTAGGTTCAACCATATAAAGTTTCACAGAATTAAAGTTAGTGGTGTTCTAGGGTTTTATTTGCCGGCACAACCACGACCAGAGATCTTCAATGGCGCCACCCAAGAGAGTACGTAATCCCGAACTCATTCCTGGAGTTCGAAAAGTTTCTCGATCTCAGATGTATCACAAGCGTGGACTCTGGGCAATCAAAGCCAAGAACGGTGGTAAATTCCCCCACCATGAGAAAGCCGTCGCTCCAGCTCCAGTGCAAGAGAAGCCTCCTAAATTTTATCCGGCTGATGATGTGAAGAAGCCACTTGCTAATACGCGCAAGCCCAAGCCAACCAAGCTCAGGTTTACGCCATTAGATTTGCTTTGTTTTGCAATTCTTAATTTCGGGTTTTCGATGAAAATCTTTTTCTATATTGATTTGTTTTTTTCTTTTACATAATTTTTTTATTTTTTATTTTTTTATTTTTATTTTGGTAGGGCTAGCATTACACCTGGGACAGTGCTGATAATTATGGCTGGGAGGTTCAAGGGGAAGAGAGTTGTTTTCTTGAAGCAACTTTCTTCTGGATTACTTCTTGTTACTGGTGCGAATTTTTACTTTCAGTTGTGTTGTTTTGATCTTTTGCATATACATTTATTTGTCGGCTGTTTGTTATATTTTTGTGCAGCGTGTTATTTACGTTGTCAGTGAACCCATTCAATTGAAAATGTTCTCAGTGAAAAGTTCAGTTTTATTTGGTTTTTCGCATTTACTTGAATGATTTAGCTTTTACAACTGCATGAATGTAACTAATTTTTATAACCATTGTGGATTTTGGATTAATTGTCGTGTGAGCAATTGGAAAAATTATTGGCATACTACTGTGGTATAAGAATTCTTGTAATTCTAGGAATGCTGTTTGTATTCTCTTGTAAACTCATGTCTTAGTGAATGATATTTTTTTGTTGCATATGCCTCTTTTACAATTGCTATGGTAGTTGTCCGATTGTTTTATGAAGTACACACTTCCATTGTTCTGATATTTAGCTGTCTTATTTTTATCACTTGTTATCAGTATACCATAAGACCTTATCTATTATCTTTTGCCAGGTAGCCATTGTTTGCTCGTGTGTAATTTTTGTTGAAAGATCTTAGTGTACTTCATTAAACTACTGATATATTGTATTTAGGGTGGAATGGACGACTATTCGGAGTGTTTAGGGGATTCCCCCTCGATGTACTAAACAACTTAATCCATGCATAAACTTGACTATGTTTTGTTTGACTGCTGTAGGTCCATATAAGATCAATGGTGTTCCTATCAGGCGTGTGAATCAGGCCTATGTCATTGGAACATCCACAAAGGTTGACATTTCAGGGGTTAATGTGGAGAAATTCGATGATAAATACTTTGCCAAGAAAGTTGAGAAGAAGAAGAAGAAGGGGGAAAATGAATTCTTCGAGGCAGAGAAAAAGGTTTGCTTTTATATTGAGAGCATATTTTATTTAGGTTATTATTCTAATATATAACTCTAAATTTCAAATTTCAATTGCAGGATAAGAATGAACTCCCAGCAGAGAAGAAAGAGGATCAGAAGTCTGTGGATGCGCCTTTGTTGAAGGCCATTGAGTGTGTACCTGAACTGAAGGCCTATTTGGGTGCAAGATTCTCACTCAAGGCTGGCATGAAACCACATGAGTTGGTCTTTTAGAAGTATGCATAAATCCTCGACCCGATTTTGGTATTTTTGTTATGTGGCCCTTCAAAAACCTCTAATGTGGAGTACTTTTAATTACATTTTTGTTTTGTCATTGAAACAATGGAATCTGGTTAGTGTTTCTCAAAGATTTTTTGGCTTTTGTATGCATGTGATAATTTGTTCCCTCTCAAGCCAAATAATCTTCTCAGCTGTCGAAGATGTTTGGTTTGTTTTGTTTTAAGCCAAAGCCAGATATATGTATGCAAGTGAAGGAGCAATAACTCAATGCAAGCATAAAAAAACCAGTCATACCCCTAACAGGAATGTCTTTGATGCCAAACTCAGAAGCCCAATAAGCGTAGGTGGTGCAGGAGCTACGCTTTTGATGATATGTATTTTTCAAAATCAGGAGCTTGGTGTTTGCCGTCCAAGGTCTTCTCTTGTGAATTCCGATTTATTCATTTGCTTTTTTTGTTTCTTTTGTATCAGGTTTGCAATTTTATTGGTGATTTCGTTTATGGTATTATATAAGAGCCTGCTGAAACTATTTTTTGGAACTGAGAGATCATGATTTGAATTTCCTATCTGAATTTTGCCAATGTGAGCTTTGTTGATATTTAAATGCTGAGGAATGAATGGTTTGGTTGAGACTGTAAAAACAGATTGTCTCAATGAATATAGAATTTGTGGCTTATTGCTATTGGGCTGTCAAATGTAGCTTGAAGATTAACAAAGAGGTTTTAGGTTAGAATTATAGATCGGCTTGTCATTTCTGTCTTCTGAAACTTATTGCTGCGTTTGGTGTTTCTTCATTTGAATTGTGTTTCGTTGTTTCCTTGAATTTGGTACTGTTGATATGGCTGAAAATGTGCAATACAGCACATCTCCGCAAAATAGCGTTATTCGAACCGAACAGGGGCAAGCTTTTTGTAGTCATTACTCATTTGTAAGTGGCAAGCTTTTTATGGCAATTGCTAATTCTGTGATCTGGAATCTCTGTTTTTAGGAGGTCAGAATTTTTACTTCAAGCTGTTTGCTTCTCTTTAATTTACCTTCAATTATCTTAGTTTATGAACTGTTTAATTTATTTTTCTTAGATATATATATTTTTTTTTCCTGAATTTAAAATGGGCAAAAAAATGACAGAAAAAAATGCAGCAATGATCATCATAGTAGTATGTTTGGCCTTTGTCCTGAGAGCTGAAACCTACTCTGTTGGCTCTAGAAAATCTATCTATAATATACTAATTGAGTATTCTCCAAACCATTTTCTTTCAAAACTATTCTTTCATCAAATTGTTATACTATTAATTGTTTCTTTGATTAGTTACAGCATAACTCCTCCACATTAATTACTCTTTCATATACTATTTTTTTTATCTCTTTTCATATATAAATATACTAGTATAAATTCCGTTGTGCGATGCACAACACATTTTGGATATACAACTGCCCGTGGAAAAAGAAAAAAATATTCCTTATATTTTGTCGTTACAATGTCCTATAAATATTATAACATTCTTTGAGAGAGGTTTAATTGTTAGCTAATGTTATAAGAGTAGGACTGTTACAGTTCACATTATGGGGATGGATATTATTTTCATTGAAATGGGACTGTTTGTTTCTTTAATAAGAAAAAAAAAAACATGATAAGACAAAATAGATGAATTGGCATTTTGCATAAAGTTGGTCACTTCTGCAAAATATAAATTTTTATGATTGAATTTAAAAAAAATTATATCTCTATTCAATTTTATGTTAAATATATGGACAAATTTGGTGACGTTAAAAAGGAACTGCGGTCAAAATTTGGGATCACGCTATTAAGTCTAATACTTTAGGTTCTGGTTAAATTGGAAAAATATGAGGGAATTAATTTGTTCACATGTGAAGGCATGATTTTTTTTTTCTTTTTTTTGCTGGACTTAGAAAGGGTGATGTGAGACAGTGCCAAATAAATTGCAAGGAACAAAGGGATGAATAGGGTGTTGGGTGAGGAGCAAACCCCCAACATATAGGTTGGGTAGGCCTTCGAGATAGGCCTAGCATCCTGGTCTCTGACAGCATAGTGCCAGCATCTGACAGAAGATCCCGATGGCATTAGGCTAGCACACTCTACTCTAATACTCTATAATAACACCATTAACTAACTCAACTTCGTGAGGCTTTCAACTTAATAAATACCTCTCTTATAGTATTAATTAATTGATTGATCAAATTTAACAATTAGAGTGCATCCAGTACATGGTTCCCCGGTTCTACACCACATGGGCGTTTTCGCCTGATTTTGTTATGGGGGATTTGGCAGCAGATACATCCGGTGCATGGTTCCCCCAGTTCTAATTTTAAGGATTGAATTCAAATGTAAAATAATTTGGCCGTTTGCTCTTTCTGTTGTTTTCATGTAGTGTGTGTTTTTCATATGTGTAATGTGTATTCTCTGTTACCTTCGTGCTGATTTACTCAGCAATTTTCATTTCTTCATCCATGATGATGTTTTAGCTGACATAAAAAAATGAAGGTTAATTTTATCTGCACATCCTTGTTGGAGCTAAATATAGCAACTGCCCAGTTTGTTTCCCCTCTTTAATGTTGATCACGGATGGAATCATAAATGGCATCTTGCATAATAGTTAAGAGGTTGCAGAGTCTTGTCCACTAAACTCAAATAAGTAACCAATATTGGGAAACAAAATTACAGTAAAACAAATAACAACCAACCTTCATCTGATTGTCTGTCTAAAAGCTGACAGATCTTTTTTGTTTACTTTTCCTTCAACCCTTGTGGTATGCTTCTACTTAGATGCCCCATAGAAGAGTGGAAAATAAATAAACAAGAACTGAGTTGATGATCTAGCACCAGTTATTCTGCAGCATCTCGGATGCTTTCACTTGTCAGCCATAGCTTCTTTTGGATGATCAGCACAACTTAATCACCATCCTCACCAGTTTCTGCATTCGACTCAGATGTTGCAACTGCTTCCCAGTGCAATGCAGCTAGATACTTCTTCACTAACCCAATTATTGGCTGTCTGTCCCGGAAAATAGCAAATCCAGAAGGCCGGAGGATGCGGTCCATCTCGAGCAGGAGGTTTAGGGTTTAGGGTCCACTGCAACCTTTCTTTTCAATGTCAGACAATATGTTCCAAGCATGGAGCAGGTCGTAGGTTCTAGGATAGGTAGAGAAGGACTCGCACCTGCCGTGAATTAAATAGAGATTATCACTCAGGGTGATACAAAATCAAAATTTTCATAGTTCATATGCTGACATTTAGTGAGTTGAGACATGCCATCTCAAAAATTCGACTTGATCATAGGCCATTTTTCAATAGTAATAACATCACAAGAACTAAACCATGCAACTTTGCAAACTAATAATTTACTAATTGCCTAATGTATTTTCTCTCCCACATTAACCTAATTCAAAACATCAAAAGTGAAAACAAATTTCCAAAACATAGAAAATTTCCACATTTTGGTAATAATTGTTTTACCAGCTATGAATTGTGCCAATCAAGCCTCTATCGTAGACAATCTTCAGAGTATTGGGTCCATCTTCAGGTACAACATTCATCACCCAAACATCCTTATCCTTCAAGGCAGCAGCAAATGATCCTAAATTTGCCTTCATATCCATTATATTTCTGAGGGTGTCAGGAGAGATCTTTGGGCTCAAAAGGTTCCAATAATTATCAACCCTCCCCCTCCACAGATCCTGTTTGAAGACAGATAGCATTGAGATGCATGTTTACCCTTAACCACTTTAGATAACATATGAAAATTATTAGCAAACAGGGATTTGCAGAGCAAAGCAAAGGAATAAAAGAACAATGTATATATCTGATTGTGCTCCCAATTACCATGGCTTTGTCAAACATTTCATTTGAATAACCAAAGTCAGCAAGACGTGGTGGAGGAGAAGTCAATCGGGCAGGCCAAGGTGCAAGCCCACTACCTCTTGTTTTATGATCATCTGTTCATGAGAAGGAAAATATTAAAAACTAATACTGCATAAATCTGCAACATTAAAAGCCAAGCAATTCTGAAACAATAGTAACCCATCCTTCAAATTAATGGCTCATGAAATGCAGTTATTAGTTATTGAGATATATTTTTCATTTTCTAGATCTAGAAGCAGGAATAATGTGAACAGAAGTCCAAAGGTTAGAATTTAGAAATATATGGAACTCAGCGTCCATAAGAAACACTCTTACTGGTAACTAAGAGCAAATTTGAGGCAATCACCTCACTGCAAATCTCAATTAATTTATCTATTTGTCTTCTGATAAAAAATAATGTACCTTTAAAACTATCATAATGTACCTTGAACCAGCGATAAAGATAAAGATAACTGTATAGTTATTCTCATGTGAATTTCTTTTGAATCAGGGGTGAACTAAAGTAATTATTTATAGAGATTAATGCTTAATAGAAGCACCATAGTTTAGTGTTTACAGAATGCATAGTTAAATACATCATATATTTTCAATGAAAGTTTGAAATTTTTAACACCAAACAAGGAAAGCAATGAAAGGAAAGCTCACAGCCAGGCCTTCTATCGGACCAAGGTGAGACCTAAAATGCTTAGCAAATTCTATCCCGAGAGACTTCTTCTTCCAAAACTTTAAAGGGTTAGTTTATTTTCCATGTGAATGCACTTTTATATAAAGGGCTAGTTCATATAAAGGGTTAGTTCATTTTCATCATATGCAAATGCACTTTTTTTTATGTGATGGAAGTGAGCTAAGTGCTTCACCCTGCATAAAAGGGCATTGCATACGAAAAACTTTCTTATAAAAATTAAATGCAGTGCCCTTTAGTATACAAATGACAGTGTTAGTTGCATAGGGATAATGTTCCAGTATGAAGCACACCAACGCTTTACAAGTACACGGTCGTTTAAAGGTAACCCTGACAATAAGCCGGGCTTAGAGCACAGAGCGCACCTGGGCAGCAAGATCATAGATCAAATGCGGCTCTTGGTTGTACTTTGCGCATCAGAGTCCCTCGCAATACAAACGCAGGGGTATACAGAGTCCCTGGGACAATCCCATTTCAAAACCTCAGGATTAATGGTAAAAGGTCTCACTCTAACTGGCATCGGTTTTTTTGCAAAATTCCCAGTGACCTTCACAGCAAAAGAACAGATTGTTTTGGATTTAATAAGACAATATATTTTTTTGTCTGCTCTGTTCTATGACATGAAATAGCATAACTGCAAGCAAACATATATTCACATGTAGGAGATAAAGGCTAAACTGCATATTGGAGGGAACTACCTGTAAGACACAATTGCGAGGCAGGGGACATGCAACCCTACCCCAAAAAAAATGCCCTGAAAGTAGCATCTTCTGTATTCTCCTGCAATAAATCCAACGGAACTTTCAAAATCATGCGGCATGCTGTCTGCTTGCATAAAAACAAAAGCAATACTTGGAAACAACCTTATGATATTTTGTGTACCTCCAAAAGCTAAGCTTCATTAATCAATACAAAAATCTAAAATAGGTAGGCAACAATTTTGTTACCTGCCATTCATATAACGCTGGCAAGTCATCAACGCTCTAATGAATGTATGCAACTAATTACTCCATATGCAACTGTAGACGCTCATATGATGTAAGCAGGTTGCCCCAATAAAGGGACAGCCTGCCTTAGCTTATGAGCAAACCAGCGAAGTTGTCAAAGGAAAAGGGACCTGGGACAGACGATGAAAGAAGTGAAAAATCCATTGGAATTACTGGAATATATAAAGGCAAGGGAGAAAACATGGCCGGAAGTAATAATGGAAGCACAGCATAACTGACACACATGCAAACAAAAACCTGAATGGATAGCCTTGGTTAGCAAATAGGTAGCATAACTGTATACGTCAAGAGGATGTAAATAGGAAAAGGGGAAATACCTTAACGCACTGCCTAAATGCATGCCAAAAAGTCAACAACTAAGCACAGGGGTGTTCATCATGAAGGAGAAAGTTCGTAGTACGTTAGAAATAGGCAGTGGTAAAGAGTAAAGGACCTTTCACGCGCAACAATGAATTAAAAAAAAAACAACAACTCCAATAAGTGATCATGTACAGATAAGATATGGGACAGAATACTGACAAAAACCAAAAAATTATAAAAACTACAGAGGAGTTGGCAGAGGAGACGAAGCCAAAAGGATTTGTTTATAGACTATGTTCTTTGTCCTGTGAGGGCCAATGTTTTCAGCTGACGGACAGATAAGGATTTTTAAGTGAGAAGCTGTCCAGACACGGGATAAAGCAACATATAATTGGCCATGTGAGAACACTGGTTCTTTCAAGTAAATCCCAACACGATCCAAGGTCTGACCTTGCGCTTTGTTAATCGTCATTGCAAAACACAAACGAATTGGGAACTGCACACGTTTGAAAGGTACAGGGTATTGAAGGTCGGACGGTGCTTTCAAAGGTATCCTATGCAGAAAGACAGCTTTACCACTATACTCCCCAAATGAAATGATCGCATGGATAACATTTGAGCACAGATTTTTGACCAACAGACGTGTCCCATTGCAAAGGCCTTCAGTTGAATCTAAATTCCGCAACAAGATGATAGGTGCACCGACTTTCAAAGCTAATCGATGAGGGGGAAGGCTACCAGGGGACAACGAATTTAACATGTCCTCATAAACAGCTTGATCATCAGGATTGTCCGTTTCGTCCCGGCTGTAATACTCAATCAATTCTCCTGGGAAGCGTTCAATGAGCATAGAATTCAACTCATCAACATAACAATTCTTTGTGCTCAAAAGCATCCTATTTTCAGCATCGTGGCTTGTATCCTGTGTACTTTCAAAGGATGGGTACACAAAGTCAGTCAATTTTTGCACAGAAGATTGATCATTCTCATACAGGATGCACAGATCAGGCGGAACAGAAACAGCACTATGCACATCGGTTGGTTCCATTCCATTGCCAATGCGCAATAAGTAGGAAGTGAAAGTAGGGTCCAACCGAGCACGCATATTTTCAGTTAAGTGGATGGTTTGAAATGCAGGCCAAAGGGTTGACTGAACTATACAAGATGCAATAATCTCAGATTCACTACCATTCTTAACAATAGGCAATGTTTGCCTAAAATCCCCTCCCAAAACAACAACTTTCCCGCCAAACAACGCATCTGTACTCATGAGGTCCTGCAGTAGATCGTTCAATGCTTCAATTGCAGATTTCTTTGTCATTGTAACTTCATCCCATAAAATAAGCTTGCTTTCCCTGATCAATTTTGCTAAACAACTTTGTTTACTAATCCGACAATGTGTCCCTGCCGAAGTGTCAACTGGGATTTTGAAACGAGAATGAGCTGTACGACCTCCAGGGAGCAATGAAGCTGCTATCCCAGAACTTGCGTTAGCAAGGGCAACAAAGCCTTTTGACCGGACATCTGCAAGCAAAGCTCTATAAAGGAAGGATTTCCCAGTTCCACCTGGTCCATCAACAAAAAATGCACAGCTTTGATCACCATAAACAGCAGAAGTGATTTTCCCAAAAGCAACTCGTTGCCCTTCATTCAATTGTTGAATAGCTGCTAAATCATTTGGATGAACAATAATATTCCTTTCAAAATCAACTTCTTTTGTATAATGCTCAGGAGAAACGTTGGGCATTTGTTGGTCAACCAAATTATATGACTCTATGGTTTTCCCCATGGAAAGTAGGAATGCGCCAATCTGGCCAAGGACTTGTTTCCGGACAATGTATGTTGGGAGCTGTGCATGAACAAAGTCCTCTGAAAAGGAACCCTCAAACATCTCCCACAAGGCCCGAGGGTTTTGAGGCTCACAGTAGGCAAGCAAAGTTGCAAAGAGCCGCCGGAGTTCATAAGGCATACTAAATGAAGCAGCCTCCTGAAGGCATAACTCCTGACTATTATCATTGTCAAACAAACCACGAAGAGAGCAAGCCTCTTTGAATGTTTGGGCAGTTTTACCATTGTACTTGAGTAAGTCCTGGAAAGAAGTTGGACAACGGACTTTTGATAATAACAACCGCAAATAGTAACGCTCTCCTTCAGTAGGATGGGCAAGGTTTACACGGCCTATTGAACCCTGGTGTTTTTTCCGCCATTGCCAAAATTTTTTACTCGCATTCCAGACAAAATATTTGGGGAAATCAGGGTATGCCAAATTCAGCCGCTGTGCCTCCGCATTTGTCCTGTTCATGAAAAAAAATTCAGTAAGCATTGTTTTTCGATTGAATGGATTACGAAGGACATTAGCTAACTTCTCGCGGGCACTGAAATGGACACACTGGAAGTTTTCTAAGTGCAGCTGAAGATGAATAACTGCAGGCTTCATTTCAGAAAGAGTAAACCTAAAAATCCGCCAGGCTGCTTCTGGAGGCGAAACCCATCTAGCAGATTGGTATTGTTTGATCTCATCCACACCCTCATGGTTTTTATCCCCACCAACATGGAAGTGTATTTTATCATGACCTTTACATATATATTTATAAATGTACTTAATTGACTGGACGGTTGCACAAATCTCCACATTTATGTGACAATTATACTTAGCTAGCAAAAAAGGATTATATGGGACAACCCATCTATTATCTAAGTGTTCCCCTCTTACACGAACAGTGACACCAGTATCCCGACGCCTATAAACAGGATATGCATCATGGCCTTTGGTAGTTTCCTGGCAAAATTTCTTTGGAAACCTATAAGAACAAGTTCGATCACTCTGCATACAAACATTTGTTGGATTTAATTTTCCACAAGGGCCATGCATCATGTGGCTTTTAACCAAACTGTGCAAATATGGATTTTCATTTTCCGCAGGAATCTCAGCAGACACAATGCCATCAATTTCAGTAGTAGTAAAAAACTTGGAGTTTGGAGCAAGTATCAGCAAAATATGGGCATGAGGCAAGCCTCGTTTTTGAAACTCAATAACATATGTATATGCAATAACATCACCAAAAAGCTTACCCTGGATTAAATCATGTTTCAACTCCAAGAACTTTGAATGGAAGACACGGGCAGCTAAGTCCGGACGGTTTTGAACTTGTCCATTAGGCACTAACAACTCTTTGATTTCAGGCCAATTTGGATTGCATGTCATTGTTAAAAAAATATCAGGCTTACCAAAATGTTGAACAAGAGCCATTGCATCAACATACCGCCGGCGCATATCTCGAGGGCCACCAATGAAGGAAGGAGGAAGGTAGGTCCTTTGGCCACAATGTGCACCATCCTTCTCACCACTTGCATAACAATCTTGGATTCCCTGCAAAAATTCATTCCGGATGTCAGCTTGCTTGGATCTATGAAAATCAAGCCGTTGAGATTCTATTTTTATGTACTGATCAACAAAGAATTGCTGCGTCAGCCGGCCAAAATGCAGGACAAATGGGGAATCATGAGGCCTGATCTGAAACATATAAGCGTAATACTCTCTAATTGAAACAAAATCACCATCAGTTGGTGTTGCTGCAGCTACTGTAAAAGAAAACAGAAGTATTAAAAACAAGAATGAATAAACAGCTAGGCAAGCAACATATAGTTATAATAGAGATAGCTCACACTGTGCCTCATGGGTAAAAAGGTCATCCGCAGAGATGATAGGGCTGGAACTTCCAGAGGGACGCAAACTATTGACGGAATGCTGTCTACCAGGCAGCTTGTGTGCATTTTTTTTAATTCCCGGATGCCATCCACTTTCACCCAATGGGAACAGCAACGGGTACTGCAAAGGATCATAACAACCATAATAGTATGAGACAGGATGGCTCTTCCCACTATGGCAATGAACTTTAATATGACGCATTGTGGTGACAGCATCACCCTCATCTTCTAGCCACAACGCAGCAACCTGGGAAACTGAGGGTTTGTTCAAAGTTTTCTGGTCAACAACGGGATTACAATGAAGGATAATATTATAGTCAGGCAAATCAGAAATAGCATTCAACGACCGGAAGAACTTTGCATATGGATTATCTGAAAGGATTTCAACAATTTTTTTAATGACAGCAGGATGAATGCGTGGAAAACCTTTGGAACGTTCAGCACATTGACTTTCAGTATCATAAAAATATAATTGCAAATTCGTTGATCTGGCAACAGGGTCAAGAAAATGGAAAAGTTGTCCTTGTACCCTAAAAGTATAAATTCCTTTATTATTCTTTGCCAAATCATGATCATACTTAACACCCAAAGAAGTGAATGCAAAATCATTATTTATTGCACGTATATATTCCCTAAAGGAAATAGCTTCGGGCGAAGATGAAAGTAAAAGTTCTTTGAGTGAAGCAGGCACACGATTAAAAGAAAGAGAGATATCCCCATCCATGCAGCAAAAATTTTGTGTTTCCTGCGGGAATTTGAATGCACCGCAGTGCGGACAATTTGGAACCTTTTGCAAAACAAATGGCTCTGTAGGCAACTGGGAAGCCAAAACCCGTGGCAAACCTACATGAAACATCGAACAGGTAAAGATATTCTATGAAAAGGAGCTGAATAAAAGAACTACAATGGTAATAACTATTCGCAGGAGTGAAGCAGGAATTTTTAGGCATATGCTGGGCAGAAAACCACAACACAAAGCTCCAGACACATGCCTGTAACGGCAACGGAAAACAACCTAACAGGGCTACCCGCACATCTGGAATTGCATACACAATAAAACATTCAAAAGAAGAAAGCAACGTGGAAGTAGAGAATAACCCTGTAGCTGACCATGTGGTGTGGGAATTTCTCTAAAGGAGCCCATGGTAGAAGCATCACGCGGGACAGGTGGCGCCTTAGCTGCAAAAAATGGGAGCAAGGGGAAGTGAGCAAATTGCTACAATGGGACAATGAAAGTATGTAAGGAAAAAGTTTCTATACTAATTATTGTGTTACAATAAGGAAGTTCCATTGGGGAATGCAAGGCCTGTCTAGGAAACGCCGTGTTCGCTACAATAAATAACATTGCCAGGGCGTCAGAACCATTGAAAAAGAGAACAAAAAAATTCGTAAAGGAATGCAACAACAAATGGCTGACCCGTCCTTTTGCGTGGTTCCCGGCTGTCTAAAGCAGTGCGGCAACCAACATAAGGCCGAGAGTCATATAAAGCATAGTTAACAAACAATAATAAACATCCATAAATATCGCAGTGCACTCAGCATACATCAAGGAAATAAGCCTACAAACCTGGGAAAAGGCCAGTGTCAACGCAGCTTACAACAACAGGAATATTCATTGTTGGATCAATGCTTGGAGGAAGACCTGCAAAAAAAAATACAAGAGAATAATAAGAAGACAATACCAGTTTACCAAAGGGCTAGATGAGAAGCGCTCTTAATTTTTTTTTAAAAAAAAACTGTAGCCAAAAGAAAAGGGTAATGAGGGAAGTACTTGGTTCAGTGGAGCTGAGATGAGGGCCACAAGCAGGAACACCGAAGGAGCTTAGACCAAATACAGATGGACAAGACTGAACTAAGCAATCCACCAAACCATCTTCAAAAACAGATGGTGATGAACCATCCATTAAAATAACAAGTTAAGTGACAATAGAACCTGCGCACAAACCAAAGAAACAACCCACCAGGCACATCAAAGAAAGGAAAGAAAACTAAAGAAGGTGACAAAAAGAAGGGGTTTAAATCAAGCTGACCAGATAACTCATATAAGGATTCTATAACAGTTTACAGAGCCCCCCGGCTTTGTTTTTTTTTTTTTTTTTTTGAAAGGGCAAAAAAGGAAAAATAACATTTAAAAAGGCCAACATTACGCAGCAATACAGAACCTAAAAGGAAAAGAAGGTAATGAGAAGGGAAATGGGCAGCGGACAGAGTGAGAGAAGGGAGATTCCAGTGCAATAAACAACTCGATCCATGTAGTCACCTTGTAATTCCATAAAATAAACACAAAAAAAAAAATCCAAAAACAATAAATGGCGGGACAAAGGTGTGTGGAAACAAAAAAATTAAAATAAAATAAAATAAATAAAATAAATACAAAAATATTAATGATCCAACTCCAACTACCAAGCCTCGGGGTTGAATATTCAATCATAATGGCATGGTTAATAAATTCAATGGAGGCTCATAACAGCCAAAATTATCTTCGCCTCAAAACAGCAAAGACAATTTGGGATGGAGAATTGTGAAAGCGAATTATTCAGATTTGGAGAATGTGAAAATGGATAGGAAAAATGTTGAGGAGAATTATTCAGATCTAGTAAATGCTTCCCAGGTATTCAAAATAAAGACCAAATTTAAAAATCTGAGGCAAGGTACTCTCGATGTTACTGGGTATTGTAATACTCCAGAACTAATTTGGCAGGAATTGGATATGTTTTATGACAATGTCAAGGTTCAAGCACTATTTATGACTTTCTTGCCAGACTTAATCGGAAACTCAATGAACTTTGTGAGAGAATTCTGGCAATAAGACCCCTCTTAATATTAGAGTAGCATTTGCTATTTAGAGCTTCTTGTACATATACCCTTA
The DNA here is from genome assembly GCA_030278955.1 of Hygrophila difformis. Lineage (NCBI taxonomy): Eukaryota > Viridiplantae > Streptophyta > Magnoliopsida > Lamiales > Acanthaceae > Hygrophila > Hygrophila difformis. The sequence goes on from JAOANR010000014.1 coordinate 27,826,243, forward strand.
TCAATCCAATGTATAGAAGTGAACAAAGGAGATAATTTTTCTATTCTATATTATCAATCAATTCACAATTAAAAAAAAAACAAAGACATGCTTTCGCCACAGCGCCACAAGGAAGATCATACTTATTAACCATAAACTGATTCCATGAATATAAAACATGTAGCTCACTTGTTATGTCTATGTTTCCACCGAGATTATGAGCATAGGTAATATTGTTCATGAGTTGATTTTGAAGAGATTAGTGACAAAAATAAAATAATAAGCACATAATAAACTATGTTTCTGCCAATTAACAATGGGCAAAAGCACAGTCCTGTCGTGTTGTATGCAAACTGAGCCACTGGACCAAAAACATACAGACTGATGCTGACTTACATCTCTGCTTGATTATTTGCCAGGATGTAGCACTTACTTGATTTGTGATATCATAAACTACCACAGCTGCAGCAGCTCCTCTATAATACATTGGAGCCAAGCTGTGGTATCTCTCCTGGCCGGCGGTATCCCATATCTCAAACTTTACAGTTGCATCACTCACAGCAACTGTTTGTGAAAAGAAGGCAGCCCCAATGGTAGATTCCTAAAAGAAAAAGGTGTATTCATTAGAAATTTGATGTAAGGTGCCCCTCATAACAAATAGGGCATTAACTTCACCTGAAATTCAACAAATTGACCTCTCACAAAACGCAACACTAAACTTGATTTTCAGCCCCAACATCTCCAAGGAGCACCTAAAGCAAAAACACAGAAGCTAACACCTTGTGTGGAATGTCATAATCAAATTCAAAACATAAGACACAGAAGCTAATAAATAATGCCTATACTTTCACATGACTCAATTATTATATTATTTACAAAAACTATCGAATCAAATTCTACTAAAATAAATATACAATTTTATCTTGCTAAAAACAATCAAAATTCCAACCCAAAGAAATTATATAAATAAGATTCTACGCATTTAAAATAAAACTAAGGATTAAAACATGAACTAAAAGAAAGAAAGTTACAAATTGTTTATCCTTCGAAGTAAATATGCCCCTAAAGAACTTCACATTATAATGAAATATAGACAAATGGTGTCCATTATAATTTTCAAACGTGTGAACAAACATAAGATAATTTACTATGAATCATGGTTTTAGCTACCTTTACATTGCAAAAACCCTTAAATCAACAAATTTAATAGCCCAAACAAAGTAATCAGACCATTTTGAGCTGGGGTTAGACTTCAAAGCAGCAATTATTTACAAATTAAGATCCACAAAGTCAAATTCTACGTGTTTGTCTCAAGCATGAATAAACATTCCCAAAAATTTTTCTCATATTTATAGCCAAAAAAATTATTTTTCTATGTTAACCCATGTGCTAATATATATATATATTAAAAAAAAAAAAAGGAAACAGGATGCAAACAGATTTTGAACTAAATACATTTAGTTGAAGGTAAAAATTCAAATGAACAGTGAATTAAGGGAAAGAGGCAGGCATATCTTTACATTTGATTTGTACTACAAATTAAGATCCACACATAAAACCTAAACTAAATTTGATGTGTGAATTGCAATTTGAGATTCAGCACTAATATGGAGAATGGAAACAAGTCTATCATGCACAGATGTAGGATTCATATCAGGAGCGTGATCAAATCGAATGGACAAATATGAGTTACCGCTA